>JADDOH010002209.1:0-76786 GCA_016648135.1 Agrypnia vestita
TTTGGTCTCATATGTGATCGACACCGGAGACCACCCTCCGGTTAAACAAAGAACCTATCCCGTATCACACGTCAGGCGTCAACAGTTGATCCAGGAATTGGATACTATGATGGCCCTAGACGTAATAGAACCAGCCCGGAGCGGGTGGCTCAAACAACGTATTTATCGTACCAAAAAAGGACGGGTCAGCACGCTTTGTCTTAGACCCAAGGAAATTGAACGACGTCACCAAGTCAGACTCATACCGGCTGCCCAATATCAATCGAACTCTTGAAAACTTAAGAAACACCAAGTATCTCACCACCCTAGATCTAAGCTCCGGATTCTGGCAAATCCCTCTAGCCGCCGGAAGTCGCGAAAAAACCGCTTTCTTCGTAGAGGGTCGCGGTCAATTCCAGTTCAAGGTATGCCCGTTTGGATTGAAAAACATACCAGCCGAGCTACAGAGACTGATGGATTCTTGTTTCTCCGACTTGGGCCCAAATGTATCCACATATATGGACGACATACTGGTGTGTAGCGAGGATTTTGATTCGCACGTCTCCTTACTACGAAAAGTAGCTTCTCGACTGAAAGAGACTGGGCTAACTATAAAACTGAGCAAATGCAACTTCTGCAAGGACTCTCTTAAGTATCTGGGACATGTTATAGACAGAGAGGGGATACGTACCGATCCCGACAAAATCTCGGCGATGGTCAACTATCCGAGGCCGACGACGGTAAAACAAACTAGGGCCTTCATCGCCACATTGTCATATTACCGAAGATTCATACAGAACTTCTCAAAAATTGCCAGCCCCTTATGTCGGTTGACCAGCTCCAAGTTCCTCGGAAAAAGGTTTGTTTGGAGCGAAGAGGCCGAGGAGGCATTCGTCGCCCTTAAAAGAGCTATGGTGATGGCGCCCATATTGAAGCCTCCGTCCCATGATCACGAGTATGTCCTAACATGCGATGCTAGTGCAATAAGCATAGGGAGCTTCCTCTCACAAAAAATGCCTGACAAATTGGAACATATTATAGCATACTATTCTCGAAAGCTCACCCAGCCTGAAAGATCGTACAGCGTCACCGAAAGAGAGCTGTTGGCACTCGTGGACTCGGTCCATCACTTCCGCAGTTATGTGGAGGGGACACACTTTACACTGATTAGCGATCACGGATGTCTCAAATACCTATCAACATTATCGTCTCCAGGCGGACGCCTGAGCCGCTGGGCCTGTCGGCTAAGCCAATATGACTTCACCTTTCAATACAAAAAGGGGTGCGAAAACCACCTAGCTGACGGACTCAGCCGTATCGAGATAAGCAGCCTGGAGCTAGCCTCCTCCTACAATGATACTGCCGACGCAGCCTACCTACGGCTGCGCCGACAATGCGACGAACGGCCCGATTCCGTCCCAAACTTCATGCTGGGCGAACACCACCTTTATCGATATAGTACGGCGCCGACCGACGAGAGAAACGGGCCCGGTAGGTCCCCGTGGAAGATAGTCGTACCTTCAGACAAAAGTACAGAACTGATACGTGAGTGTCACTACCATAATTGTCACCCGGGAGTGTTAAAGACGTACGAATACCTCTCCCGCACATTTTACTGGACGGGAATGTATGCCTCCGTAAAGGGATTCGTGGACGGTTGTGAGACATGCAAGGCATATAAGAGAAGCAACCGGGGGCCTCAGGGGCTCATGGAGACCCCCAAGAGACTGATCCGACCTATGAAATCGCTGTCCTGCGATCTTGTCGGCCCCCTGCCACTTTCCAAGCGAGGAAATATGCACATCTTGACCGTAGTAGATAATTTTACAAAATTCGTATGGGCGATTCCCCTACGACACGCTACATCAAAAACAGTAATCGACGTTCTGAGGAAACAGGTGTTCCTCCCTTACTCGGTACTACAGACACTGATAACCGATAACGGAAAGCAATTTATTTCACGAGAATTTAAGAACTTCGCGACCTCTATGGGGATATCCGATCTGTTCACCAATGCTTACTATTTCCCGCAAAATAATCCTAGTGAAAGGCAGAATGCCAATATATTAACTGCGCTCTCGATTCTTGTACAAAGCAACCAAAGGGACTGGTGCGCTAAGCTACCGGAGATCTGTTCGAGCTTAAACAACTGCATGAGTATTGCTACCGGACATTCCCCATTTTCTCTCATGCACGGGTTCGAATCTGAATACTGGTGGCTGAATGGCTGGTGGAAACTCCCGTGGGGAATCCCACGGGAGTTTCCACCAGCCGATGTCCAACAGTGGAGTAGAATCCGACGAGGAAGCCCTAAGGCAACGGCTGGAACATCTAAGCGGTATTGAAAAAATATATGACCAGGTCTCCTTGGCTCTACTGAAAGCTTTTCAACGGAATGCTGCGCGATATAATCTGCGAAGGAAACACCAAACCTTTGTGGTGGGACAGACGGTGTGGAGAAGATCTTTCATGCAATCCAATGCTGGGAAATATTTCACGACCAAGCTAGCCCCGAAATTTATTAAGTGTGAAGTGACAAAACAACTGTCTCCATGCATATATGAGCTGACGGATTGTAATGGTAAATTTTCCGGCAAATTTCACTCGCGAGATTTAGTCAAATTCTAGATAATAACTTCGTCTTTTCCTTTACGTTGATTCCGTCCGGCAGACGTAAAAGAACCGGAAAACGGAACTTGATCGCGTTTCCTTTTGGCGCATCTCCAAAGAGCGATCATTGAACATCATGTAACCTCGTCTTTTCTTTTACTCCAGACCTGTTCGGCAGACGTTAAAGAACCGAAAGCAGGATTTGGTCAATAAGGGCCCTTTGTGCTCCAGTTCACCCTTATTGATCAGATGATGGTGCGCGGTTTGCCAGGACCTATGTTAATTGTCATGACACTCCAGTCTTGTCCAGTTTAAGTCTGCTTATATATCAAATAACAATGATCCAGGAACAGGCACCATTGCCGGGAGATGCCTTCCTTTTAGAAATTTTTTTTCTTCTTTCCCTTGGTTAACCCACGTTTGACACCAATACTTGCCCTGACAGGAAGTATGAATATCAAGTATGCGTTCCATATCCATATGGCCGCCGGCTATGTCTCTCATTATCTAATTTTTCTTTTACGGCAGACCGCTACCATGCAATAAACAACGTACCACCTCGCTCGCCCTTCCTCACGGAACGATATTTCGAAATTTCATAGAAACGACCACAACCTTTTATGCCACTCAAGTGTGTGTCTACGCGATCATTTCTTTCGGAAATACTTTTCTTGTCTTTTCTTCCGAGGACATAAAGGCTCACAAGCTTGCTGAGCCAAGATCGGTTTACCGAACCCCATATATAACCAAGAAAATTTTTATTAGCAACAGAGCATCGGTCGTTACCAAGAGTGTTCGCTTGTCTCTAGTCGTTTTCAACTTACCATAGCTATCTACCCAAAGGTATGTTCATCACAAAAAAAAAAATAATAAAGAAAATAAACGCCACACTTAGCCCCCCCCCTGCATGATTACGGCGAATGCGATGAATTAGGATAGTATATCTGAGTTTGTTTGAAAGACACGGCCGTGCAAGTAGAATGAATAAATGCGAGAGTATGAGTCAAAACCCCCCCCCGCGACTTGAAGGCGACTGACCAAGCGATATTCTTGAACGCTACCACTCACTACCTTTTAAAAGGGGATCACCCTATTTGTGGTAGCCCTGATCCACCATGTGGTCGAGCAGAGACCGCGCGAAAGTGAACAACGAGTTCAATACGAATTGACGCCCTACTATTAACGGCGCCCTGGGAACTACCGGACGTGACAAATGCAGGACGAGGACCCCAGCCTTAACTTGTTGTGGGCCGTAAATTTTCGGAATTTTTTGTGATTTTTCTTTTTACGAAAAACCATGAAAACATGCGTATATTAAAAAAAAAACACACACATTCATATTATTTTATCGTAAGTGTCGAAACGCAATGATTTTTTTATCATTTAAGTAAAAAAAATATTTTTTTTTTGAATTTCCATAATGTTGCCAGCGCAACATTTTCTGAAAAATAATAATATTTTTTTTATTTGTTTTTAGAGACAACACTACTATTAATAATAATAATCTTCTTCTGTGTGATATATTTTGTTGCACGGCACGGCACACGACGGGACATCGCACTCATAACACATAAATATGATACACTTTCACACACACACATATTTCAAATAAACGCAACAAAATTGCGTGTATTTTTGTTAATAAATCACTATTAGTATTCAATTGAATCATAAACCAACAAAAACTGACAAATATCGCAAAACATATCGTATATATTTGTATATACGTGTACAAATAAATCGAAAATCGAAAAAATAAATCGTATTTCCCGCGCACATTGCGCGTGACCTTGACGATGGAATATTTGAATTTCGATTGCACAACACGCGATCGGGGCGACATCTACAACTTCTCTATACGATTTTGACGGCAGAAAAACTTCCGTTTTGATTGTTGATTTAAAATATAATCGGTGATGTTTTTGAGTTGAAAATGGAACGACAGGTCACAACAGGATTTCTCTATTGGGAAAAAATTACGTTTTTCAAATTCGATACGCGGCCGTCGATAAATAAATTATTTTGTGCCTGTCGGATATGTGCGTCCGCGGCCCAGGGGGGGTTAAGCAAATCATCCAACTGTCGAAAACAAGGCAGACTTTACTTACACAGGGTGTACCGCGATCCGAAGTACATACGGTATTGTCTTTTCTAGAGTTCGTCTCTACTCGGATACCCACTATAGTTGATAAGTTAAATTAAGATTTAGACCTTGCACTAAGCAAAAAATCCCAGGGCTGCCACTATGTATATAAATAGACACGTCCTCCCGCTAGGTCGTTAGTTTTTAGGTATTAAGTTTTTTTTTGTATTTCGCTATTTTTTAGGTCACGGTAGTTATCTTCATTAACAAATTGTGTATCGCTTATTCGTTTTGAAAATTCACATGTTACAAAAACTATTTTTATATATGTAAAAAAAATTTATCGCTTATTTCGGTACGCCTGTTACCATCACACCATGGTAACGGGGCTGTCCCGTTGTTCATTTCCAAAATTCGTTTTGAAAATTCACATGTTACAAAAGCTATATTTTTTTATATGTAAAATTTTATTTTATCGCTTATTTCGGTACGCCTGTTACCATCACACCATGGTAACGGGGCTGTCCCGTTGTTCATTTCCAAAATTCGTTTTGAAAATTCACATGTTACAAAAACTATTTTTTTTTATGTATAAATTTTTTTTATCGCTTATTTCGGTACGCCTGTTACCATCACACCATGGTAACGGGGCTGTCCCGTTGTTCATTTCCAAAATTCGTTTTGAAAATTCACATGTTACAAAAACTATTTTTTTTATGTATAAGAGTTTTTTATCGCTTATTTCGGTACGCCTGTTACCATCACACCATGGTAACGGGGCTGTCCCGTTGTTCATTTCCAAAATTCGTTTTGAAAATTCACATGTTACAAAAACTATTTTTTATATGTATAAATTTTTTTTATCGCTTATTTCGGTACGCCTGTTACCATCACACCATGGTAACGGGGCTGTCCCGTCGTTTATTTCCAAAATTCGTTTTGAAAATTCACATGTTACAAAAAACTATTTTTTATATGTATAATTTTTTTTTATCGCTTATTTCGGTACGCCTGTTACCATCACACCATGGTAACGGGGCTGTCCCGTTGTTCATTTCCAAAATTCGTTTTGAAAATTCACATGTTACAAAAACTATTTTTTATATGTATAAATTTTTTTATCGCTTATTTCGGTACGCCTGTTACCATCACACCATGGTAACGGGGCTGTCCCGTTGTTCATTTCCAAAATTCGTTTTGAAAATTCACCTGTTACAAAAACTTTTTGTTTTGGTTTACATGAGATTTTTTTATCACTTATTCCAGTACGCCTGTTACCATTATACCACGGTAACGGGATTGTCACTGTTCACCGGAACCTGTGATGACAAAACTTTTTTGTAAGGATCACGTAGGCTTTGACGCGAAGCGGAGTCGCGTGACACCCCTACAGAATGTTCATCGCAAGCCATGTCTTGTATTGAGCCTTGTATGGACCGGACGAGTCAAAATTAGGTCAGCCAGGGTGACGACCCTGAGGTGCTTCGACCTATCCGGGAGTCGGGCCGGTTTGTACCGGCGCTAATGAAAACGATAGGTGGTCTTCACACCTGATAATTAATTGAAGTTGGTATTACTGGCAAAAAGGCCATTTTTTATAAAAATATTATTTTTATTTTAACCCGGCGAACAATTCCGCCTATTAGAACCTTGTAACGTTGACAAATCTGCCGTATAGAGCCTACCACTCGCATATTACGATAATTTCCATGTTTTTTTTGTAAACACTGACAATCCGTACTCTGTCATGGAGTATCCTCACTCAAAGTTGAACTAAGGGTTTACAAACAAGATCCTTGGTGGTACACCGTAAGGCCTGGATTCCCTATATAATTATTAATTTACCAATGAATCCTTTTTTTGTTTGTTTTTTTTATTATTACCTGATAAGGGAATGTGTAATGCTTCCTTTTAGACAAAAAAGGAAGTATTACTATTCTGTCCTAACCAAATAATACGCGAAATCGCACACGTCGAGCGAGGCGGCCGGAGCCAGCGCGCGTAGGTTACACACACAGGCTTACGAGTCACACACACTATGATAGTATCCCTGTGAACCGCCCTCGTGGGGCCTCCGGGCAGGAGACGCAAGGCGTGTCAGCGTAGGCCGCGCTGCCATACTCTTGGAGCAACTGTACCGGCGCGCAACCCCCCCCCGCACCCTCTTCCGCTCCGCGCTAATATAGGATAACTCCGCGCCCGGCAAGCCAGTCTGGACCAGTCAGTCTTCGAGTCACCATCCGGGAACCGAGCTCTGCGGTGCGTTAGCTACGCCGTCCGCCCTAAGCAAATTACGGCCGCCATTTGTATAAAAGTTACGGTGCCGGAATTGTTCGTTGTAAATTTTCAAATGTGAGCCAATAACATACCTCTCGCCGTGTTACAAAGCTAAACAGTGTGTTCAAACGATTTAATAATATACTTCCCGCCGTGTTACAAAGCTAAACAGTGTGTTCAAACGATTTAATAATATACTTTCCGCCGTGTTACAAAGCTAAACAGTGTGTTCAAACGATTTAATAATATACTTCCCGCCGGGTTATAAAGTTAAACAGTGTGTTCAACTAGTTTAAACGCATATAGTAACTAGTTCGTCGTGTGAGACAATGTCGGTCTCACAATAAATACATTATAATAATCGTTCTCTATGTTTTTATAAACAACCAGGGTGAAGTAAACCAAAGTTAAAAAAAAAGTTCCTCGCAAGCGCCTTGAGCCCCCTTTGCAAAAAATATAATACATTACTATTGGCGTCCTGAACATTCCCCGCCAACAAGGGGTATAATAAAAACAATCGTTTTCGTCCCCTATTAAACAACGCCTGTTCTTTTAAGTTTTAATAAAAATACCGTGCTTTGGACTTCATAAGATTCAACCGTCATTGG
Source organism: Agrypnia vestita (assembly GCA_016648135.1). Taxonomy (NCBI): domain Eukaryota; kingdom Metazoa; phylum Arthropoda; class Insecta; order Trichoptera; family Phryganeidae; genus Agrypnia; species Agrypnia vestita. Next base: position 7,558 of record JADDOH010002209.1, read on the forward strand.
CGTCTTCTTGTTTAAAAATCACCATAAACTTCGGGCGCCCGGTTCGGGCATTCCGATCGATCAGCTGACGGAGGACAACCGTCCGCCGACTCCTACAGCTGGTCAGGGCTGGCACCCTTACTAAAGGTGGTCGATCCACTCCATACTCAGAAGAAAAATTACAGGTTTCAAGTGTTTGATTATACCTATACATAATTTACAGCAGCCAATTATGGCCAATCTATAACATTCGCAAACTATTTACAAAAAGTTACCAAAGGGATAACCAAGTGACATTAATCGAACTCAAGTGATGTAACTTTTAAAATAGGAAACACAAAGTCTGTTCCAATCCCTGTTCCTACTTACTCTTATATCCCATGAGCCTCTACTGGGCCGACCTCTGGAAGCTTAACTATATGTAAATTAATATTCTGTATTGGACCCGACTGTGATTAAATTCCGTTATAAAGGAGTATCCATTTTGACTTTAGTGGCCACCAGGGTCATACTTGATAATTCGGCGCTGTGTTTTTCCTAAACCTTTTTACTATTGTATGTCATTGTCCCGTATGAAACCATGTTTATAAACTGTATAGTATACTGTAAAATTTGTGCCTTTTGAACTATTCTCTGTGTACTGAACTGACTAGATAACATCTTTGTAATTAAACCTCATGTAAAAACCATACAGGCCCTGTTCTTTTTATTTTGCTTTCTCCATACAATTCCCCAACCAATCTGAAAGAAAGTAACGGGAATGGACCACAACCATTGAGGCTTAGAATCCTGGTAAGATAACCCTGAACGTGGTTGGTCAGTTAGATCGTGTAGAAGAAATTCTACATATGAGAGAGCAAGTACGTTCTCGGCAACCGCGTTCAGGGGTTTATTGAAAAATTGAACATTTCACCACATATCCGGTCTCTTAAATTCAAGCCTAAATCATCCATCGAAATCGAATGTATCAATCCAGTGCATACGTACTCCCACGTTTGCTAGTTCTCTGTCTGTAATACGATGATTCTGTGTGATCAGAATCTGCAGTTGATCAATCACCTTGTTATTTCGGCTTGTTGAGGGGACGCGATTCCACCCATTTGCGGCCATATTTGAAGCGGTTGTGATACTCTGTTGTCCACGAGATCCTCATAGCATCTCTCTCGTATGCCTGTTGAATCTTGTGAACGGTTTCCGCTCGGATATCGCCAAACTTCTCGAAAATTTTATTGCAATATCGTCGCCAAAGTCGTTCCGTCACTATACAAAAATGGATAATCTGACGGGCACTAACTACATTTCTTCACTCAGAGGATGACTGCCAGCAACAATAATTTTCTGTGAGCGAGGAAAACTTCCCTGTCCTTGAATGTCCCTTTTAATCTTCACCAAAGTAAACCTCCCGGGCTTCATTTGTTTATGTGGACAACATTTTTTTAATTTTTTTTACCTTTTAACTATTATTAATTGTACTTTTTATCTGTATTATTATTTTATCTGTCTTATGCTATTTCTTTTTAAATTTATATTCTGTATTTTTGTAAAAGCCCATTACGGCGCTAAATAAATGAATAAATTAAAAAACACATGAACATTTGATTTTGTTTAAACATTTAATCTATCGTAATGTTCCATCACATAAATATTTATATAATTAATAAAAAAAAACTAACCCATAAAATCCAAGTTTTTATTATACCCCCTTTCTCATTTACTAGTAGAAACTGGTTTGCCGCTTAACCTACGCGTTGGGCTTCAGTCAAGCGACTCTACGAAAGGGAGTTATAAAAAATTTCCAAAAATCAAAATTATACTATAATCAGGTTCCGTGTCTACCAGACGCGTCGCAGTTTTACTCAGTTGTATGAAAAAACCATTAAAAATACAAAATTATACTATAATTACTAATTTTTTTAAATAAAAATTGGATAGATCTTTTTGATTGTCGCCACAAGTTTGCTTGCAAAGTTTCAGCTTGTTTGGATCACGGGAAAGGGGTTAAATATTGATCCAAAGTTTTTGCGTCAAAGAAGCAGACGCCACGAGTTCATATAAAGGGAGTAATAAACTTAGTTTTCATCACTTTATATTAAAAAATATCAATATGTTTCAGAGCCCATGGCCCCTTCGTCAGGATAAATAAATAAATAAATAATAATTACACAAATAAATAATAACATATTTAATTTCGTTTTTTTTCACGATAAATTTCGACGTATGTACAACTCATGCTTCATTGTACACACTCGACACCTACGGTCAATAGTGATGATGATTTTATTGTCATCGTACTATCACTAACTATCGCGTTGTTAACGATTTGTTGATAATAGACAATAAAAATGGAAAAATAAGCACAACAAAATGGTACGGTTGTAAAACTAATTTAAATAAATATGCCGTATTAAATGATTATTGTTTTAATTTTGCTCACAATAATAATTTTGCAGAAATAAGCCCGAAAGCCCTGATGAAAGATGGTTGACTTTTTGCATGCAAATTAACCATTTAGGTTAGTAATTGCACGAACATTAACTAACGTGTTTGTGGTTTTGTAAGGGCAGATGTTCGGGAACAATGCTAACCCATTTCCCTTTGTGGATAGATGAGTAAGCGTGGAAGATTCATGAAGTCGTTAAAAAGGTAGAATCCTTTTAAGATTGAAAGGAATATTAATTTTAAGCTTTTTGTTCATTTAAACAAATAACAAAATTTGTATTAACCGCGTTGATTATTTGAAACCACATTTGTTATGAGAAATTATTCCAATTAATTATTGTTTCTATTGTTTTAAAAATAACACTTTCAGTCATTTAGCTCACTATTGCAAACACGTGCTATATATTTTTTCACAGTCAGCTGTACATTTTTTATTGCAATCTTGAAATGATTTGATTTCTTTGGTTGCATTAAATCATTAATGTTTTTATACATTTTTAATCCCTTTCTTTTAACTCGTAGCGTCTGTTTGCTTGTCTGACGAAAAAACTTTGGCTCGATTTTTAACCCTTTTCCCATAATCCAATAAAGCTGAAACTTTGCAAGCAGACTTGGGACGACGATAAAAATGATCCAACAAATTTCCGTTAAAAAAATTAATAATTTTGTATAATTTTGGATTTTTAGAAATTTTAATAGTTTTTTCAAATTGGAATCATTACAGAAATGTTTGATTACTACCAACGGCGGCCTGATGACGTCATGGAATATTGAACATTTGAATTACTCCTTCGGTATAATAGGTACCTACTTCACTACAAATTTAGAAAATTTATGACAATTGGTTCACTGATGACATGATGAAAAATTCGGTTTTTTGGGAAGAAATCAAATAGATTCAGACTATTTTAAATCATTTGACGCTGGAAATTAATAAGGTACGATATTGCTGATAATTGAATCTATCAAAATCTTGATTTAATTGACTGACAAATGTTTTAAGAATTTAATATTCAAAGCATGAAGTGTCTTATCAAAGCTCAAAACATCTGACATTTTAGAAATATATTAAATTCCTGTAAGCTTAGTGTTATGTGATATGTTTTAATTCGTCTTTAATTGTTAAGATTTTCATTCTCCAAAAGGAATGTAAGAGGAAATAAAACGAAAAGAAAATTCAAATGGAGATAAAGCGATATTTTTAGAGATTTTTGACGTAGATATTTTTCTAGACATGTTTCATTTACAGTCAATCAATTATTTAATTATACGATGGCAAATTTAATTCACAAAGAAAGGGAGTAAGATAGAAAATTGTTTTTTATGGGTTAGTTTTTATTTCTCTTTTTCTAGTGTTCGTTCAGTTATGAGATATTTTGAAATCGAATCTTTTGTATATTCTATGATTCCAATTTTGATTTTTAGCGTACGTTGTATTCTGGTGACGAATCCATTGATCAAAACATGTGGATTAATCAATGAATAATGTTTGGGAACAAATTTTTTTTTCTTTTAATAATATATCTAAATCTTTCGACAAATGAATCCCGGGCGAAATCGGGCGCGGAGGTTAGTCGGATATAAAAATTGAAAAAGGCAGCGTTTTTCGTGCCTCTGGCAGTAAAAATTCATGACATATTTAGATAATTTTTATATGGAGCCTTAAAAAATGAATAATTCAGAGCCGCGGCCCGACCTTGCGTCATTATAAACCAAATTTGCTGGTCGTGGAAATGCAAATTGCGTGAGAAGAAGACTCCTCGCGTCCTTGTCGGCGGGCGCGGATAAAACCGCAAACAACTTGACTTGTGCTGGGTGCTGCAATTTGATTTCAAGCAGGAAACTCTGGCGGGAAACTAAATTATGCTGATTGTTTACGGACCGAAATCAAGTTACCCCCGAAACAAAATCAAAATTATTTCGAGAAGTAAGTGAATATGATTTAGCACGACGTCGCGCAACGTGACGAACAGGCGACCGAGATAAAACATAAAAAAATTGACCCATATGAACATAATCCCAATTATAATAATTTCGCTATCTGTCCGTTTATCCGCTTGTCTGTCCCCGTAACTTCTTTATAGTAAAGTTTTCTTCTTTCCTTTTTTACGTTTTTTTTTCATTTTTTACACATAAATTTCGAAGTAAATATTTTTTAAGTAAAATTTTTAAAGTAATTTTTTTACGTAAAAATGTTTATTGTATAAAGTATAACTGCTAACGCTTGTGCTGAAGTACAAGCACCGAAAACTTTTTCTACATTTTAATTCCACGTTCATATTAACAGTAGGTATTATTAACCTTTTCTTATTAAATGTTCTCAATTTATAAATACATTAAACCGAATTTATAAATAAAATAATCAATAAAATAATAAAAAATAAATAAAAGAAAAAAAACAATTATTTTGTTTTCACGCCGAAATACAATCATAATTCGAATTATTATTAATAATAATTTATTTTTAGTAAAGTAAAATGTGGTATTTGAATAATATGAAATGTATTAATAGTTATAAAAATAAAATAATTTTCATGCTAGGTCTCAAATCTAAAAATCTAATCTTAAATCTCTTTAAGAAATCAGAACTGCCTTTGTTTACAGAGGGAGTTTGCTTACAATGTAATACACTCAAAGTATATGATATAATTGTCTATAATCAAGGTATATATGTTAGAAGTACAAATGACATATTTAATTGAATTTTATAAATTAGATGTACTAAATATATGTGAAGTAATAATGAAATATACAGGAACAAATAATATTGAAGTAAGTTATGAAAAATTAAAAATATTAATGGAATTTAAATGGGAGTTCCTTTTTTACATTTTTAATTCACTTTTAATAATTTTAGACTTCTTAGAAAATTCTTAAAAAGCAATTAGTGGTTTTGCGCTGCACTAGTATTATATTTTGGGGTGTTTAAATTTTTAAATGTACTTTTATTTCTGAATTTTGAGTGTCTATTTTTTATTTTCTTTAAATATTTGGATACTATATTTATTTTAATTTATTCGACAGTAGGTATACAGAACTCCTGAAAAAGATTGATGGGTATAAATTTATTTATTTATTTATTTTCATTATATTTTTGTGATATTAATAATAAAAATAAACATTCCATTTTAACTACTGATTACACTTAAAATTAATTAAACCGACATTTTTTATCTACAGTAGGAAAAATTGTTTGCATTACACACCGATAACATCAGTGTGTAGGTAAACACATAATACGCACCTCTAACCACTACAGCTTGCGTGAATGAGGGCAATGAAATAGGTCGATTGCATTTGCTGGACATTAGTTTCTACGCGAACTGCGCGTTCATAATTTTCATCTCTTCTATCTTGTAAATGCACTCCACAGCCTTGTAGACACAAGCTCTGAATGTTCGTGAGCAGGAGGATCGAATATTCCAGCATGACTTATTAGAGTTGTACTTAACGTTCCCATGCGAATACAAAAAATGCTCTCGTTATATTTTTATTATTTCTATGGAAATGAAAGAAACATAAAAATTAATACGTGTGAAGAAAGAGTTAAGTTTTTTAACGCATAGCTTTAAAGAGTATGTGTGCAAAATTTTGAAAAGATGACGTTATTATCATTAAGTCGTGGGAAAGTGACTGATTTTTTAAGGTAACTCATTTTATTGCTTAGGTACTTGCAAATTTATACTAACAGGGTTATTAAGAAAACATTAATAACTTCGCAAAACTATATTTCTGCCTTGATTATGAGTCGAAAATGTTCAAACAACCATGACCAATAGTTATGGAGTTAAGCAATAAAAAAATTTAGATTTATTTTTTACAAAACGTTGAATTACAAATAAATTCATTCGTTTTCGAAGGTTCTTATTATTTTATGTGACTTGTATTAAACTTGTAACATTTTTCATACTCCATATAAGTTACTGTAATGTATATCGCGTATCTCTATTTTCGACTCATAATCAAGGCAGGAATACGGTCCTACGAGGTTATTAATGTTTAAAAAATAACCTAGTATATGAAAAAAACATAAATCACTAATTTCTCTTCTCTCTCTTTATCTCAAATAACCTTTTTTGGACCTGAAATACAACAGTGTCATTCAAGTAAGTGTACTCCTTTTCCATCACAATTTCCTCCACTGCACGAGAGGGAGCAGACCTTAAATAATCTCTAATCTTTCAGTTAAAATTAAGGGTGTGGGGACGGCTACTTGATAATCCGCATCAGCAAACTGTCAATATAACTTATTTTTAAAATAAATATTGCGCTAAGAACAGAATCACTTTATGGCGCAAATATAAAAACAAAAAATATATACAAAAACGCGTGCCCACTTAAAGGTTAAAAATTGATTTAATTAATGTAATTGTAGTTTACGAAAAATATTTTAAAATATATATGAGGGGTATAAAAGCGAAAACAGTAGTAACATAAAAAAAAATTAAAAAATGTTTTGACTGCAGTCACCAAGGATTACTAATTTTAAGCGTACTGAATTCGAGATTTTGTATGAAAAATACACCTAGACCTTCCAAAATTTCTACAAATCATTTTTAAAAGCAAATACAGGAATATCCTCGTAGTGTAAAAAGCGAAGGCGGCAAAACTCAACATCAACCAATCAACCACCAAAGATGGGTAACTTCAACCAATCCCCAAGCGCAATAAGCAAATGCAGCAATGTCCACAATTTAGTAGCAAACTTATATTTAAAAGTTAAATATTTTTAGAATAATTTGAGTATGTTCAATTGTTTACTTACAAGTACTTCTATGCCTACTTTCTTATAAAAAACAGCATCGTTTCTATAAGACATCTGTAATATATCTTGAGTTTAAAACTTATTTATACACGTATATAAAGGAAATACAAGACGAAGACATAAAATTACACAAAATACACGAATAATAACCAACACAACACTAGAATGGCTCAAAACTATCACATAACACACGCCAAAATAAAAACAAGACAATCCCGACTAATTTTCAACGGATTAAAACTATACAACGACCTGCCACAACAGACCAAACAACTGACCACTGACAAATTCAAAACAGATGTGACAAGAATGCTATAACTCGGCCAACTATAAAAAAATGACTTTGTATCTAAATTACATTCCTATTATAATCATGTAAAAATGTTATCCATAAACCTTTTAGGTTTCTATTATATTTTAATTAAAAAAATAAAAAATTGTTTTAAAAACTTATTTCCAATAAGATGTAGGATTAATGGATTCCAGACAAATTTTTCTGAGAGGTTTTGCTGAGATATGGGGAAATTGATGCCTTTATATCCATCATTAAGAAACCAAATAAAATGTATTCATAACTTTTGTGCGGTGTCGACGGTATTATATTTTAAGAAGATTACATCTGTGACCTAAAATCTGCGCGTGTTTGTCGGGCGGACACTCGCCTAAATAAGTTCCAAACGACCGAAGCGGTGATATACTCGTGACGACCCTGCGAGCTCCGGGCCGGGCATAAACTATGCCAAGTGCATAACTTCTCGGACCCTCCCGGGACCACAATTTAAATGCAGTCTGCGAGTGCAAGTATCATTTCTGAATATCAACTTAATCATTCCGCATTATGTCAGGGGAATGCACACATGATGCTGTGAAAGTTGGAAATTATTTCTAGAACCAGAAGCCCAGTATCTAAATTACGTACGTATATTTACAAAACTCATTCTTTCCCGACTTTATGAGGCAACTTCAATTTTTTTAACTTCTGCTCTATCTATGATCAGTTATCAGCTATGGTGCTTTGAAATAGATGTATATTGAAATGTCATTAATTGGGAAAAAGTTTAATAAGGCAAAATATATTTTTTGGCTTAATTTTCCAATTCAATTAATTAAACATTTTTAAAAAAGTGCCTACATACTCGTATAGAAAAAAAAGTATCGATGACTAAAAGTTGCAAATTTTCTTATGACAAGCCCAGTATCTAAATTAAATGATGAAATATTTCTAAATTTCTAAAATTTAAGGGGCCACGCGACTTTTATCAGCTCACAAGCTGCCTTCCATCATTGTATTCATGTATTTTATGTACGTGTCTTTATTTGCAATTTTATTATTAACAGCCATGAACTTTCATATGACATTTTTTTTTGTTCTGTGTCATGACGTCTGCATTCAATCTTGAAAATATTGATACATCTCTGTATTTTAATTATTGGTAGAATATTTAATTCCTTGTTTTGTTTGTAATATAAACAATTTTGTGAAATTATAAGCATTATATTAGCAGATTTTATAAGCATTACTTTATATATCATTTCTTATTTAATGTCTATGCATATTTTTTAATATGTTTTTTTTATTTTATTTTTGGCATTCTTTCATTTAAAATTATATATAAGAAAATCATCGTGTTTCATTCATCATCTGTGATACTTTGAAATATGTATTAATCTATCAATAAATAAGACAAAACGCTTTACGTTTTCTGTGCCATACATATCTACTAACTGTTAGAAATAAAAAAAAAGATTCTGAAACCAAGTAAGCATAATATTGCCACTTTATTCCCAATGTTCTGATAAATGCGGTGTAAAAATCTGAAATACCTACACAAATTCATCAAATTTTTCTATAAAAGTATCTCAAGTTAAGTTAACAACCCTTGTGTCACTAATCTTTATACTGCAACTTGTGAAACTCCACAATTTCGTGGACTAATCAGATCTTGTTCATATATTTAAAAAGTAAATTTAATGAACTGTTCGAAGAATATTTTTTCTTCTGTGTGAAGGCTTGAACCTTGTGGTGACATTATTATTGAAATAAAATACAAATCACTTTGTTTTCACCACTTTATTAGATTAAACAATCTACATGTTTCGAGAAAAATAACACCGTAACACATATGCATGGTTTAACTTTTTCAATTTTTAGTACACCAACAATCCTGAAGAAGAGAACATTGTTCTCACAACATGTAAATTGTTTAATCTAATAAAGTGGTGAAAACAAAGTGATTTGTGTTTTATTTTAATAAATTTAATGGCTTAAAAGAAAGGAAATTGAATCCTGTTTTCTGTTGTTGCGTGCTGAAAGAATATTTTTAATAATCTGTAAAGGCATCCTTTATCTAATCTTCCGTTGCTATAGGAAATAGTTTTGTTGGGGACGCTGATTTAAAAAAATCTTTGCAATTTTAGAAAAAAAAGTATTGGAAGGAATTAGAAGAGATATTTAATGAATATTTTTCCCATATTTTATGAAATTGACCAAACATTTTAAAAATAAAAAATACATGTTCGAGTAAAACTGATGTTCTTGAACACAATGCAAGAAATACAAAGGAAATAAAAAGAAAAAAATACGCAATACTGTTTCTATTAAAAAAGACTAAGGGAATTTGATAATTTCCCAGAGAATGTAAAAAAAACAGAAATGTTAACATGTTCAAGAAGAAACGAAGACGTTACATCTCAGAATGGTTAATATTAGTATTTAATAACTTTGGATTAAAAAAGAACGCCGTTTCACCAGAAGGGTAGGTACCCTAAGAACACATCACTAGGTCACAGTATTATAAACAGTATGTTGTCTCAGCAGTGTCCTTGAAATAATTACCTATGCCGCCTGGTAGGTAAACACGCATCAGGGCTACCCATTAACTGTCTCTCTTGGGTTAGGTACGTATTTGAAAATGCTATTTTGCTACACGGGAACATCTCACACTGTTTGCGTCCGTACGTTACTGCAGCCCTGCGGCCACTGCACTGATGTATGGAGACGTAATACATATTGTTACTTCATTATACTGTGATTAGGTTCAACTACTTTCAAATCTCGATCTCTAATATTTAGTCCATATCTGATCACCCTAGACCTTTCCTCTGTTTCTATCATTCTCGAAAATTTTAATAACATTTTTATATTCTAATGATAGTCCGACAAATTTAAACAGAAACATGCTGTAAACATTTATAGTTTCTGTATTAAAATCTGCTGTTTTATTTATCGGTTTGAATACTTCATTTTGTTACATAGTTTACATGTTTTATTTATTCATTGATTATCTGCGTGTAAATATTTTTTATTTTGTATAAATAATCTTCTAGAAATAAAATTATTTTCTAAACTAAAATATTTAATATAAATCAACTAACTTCTCAATCTTCTTAATTGTACGAATCATCTCTTTTTACAGTACGCGCCTTCATTTTTAATATGAATCATCTTGGCATTTTAATCTGACTAAATTAATCGTCCTTCCTTCATTTCGCTTGATTCTTTATCTGATGTGTTCTCAGAAACTTCAAGATGTTTCTAGAACAATTCTGAACATTTTTAATTACAGATATGAATGGAATTTCATTTGATTTACCGTTCCATCCAAGACCAAAGGAATTTTCTCAAATGCTTGTAGATAAATTAAAAACCTAATTATATTACTTAAATAAATATTTGAATAAAATTGAAAAAAGTATCAGTTTCTTCCACCAACGCTTATACATTTTATTGTTTTGTATTATTCCAGTTGTTGTAGTAATCAAAAAGATAATTATCGGTCATTTTGAAAATAAGTCATCTCCTTATGGTTTTATATACATATATATATATATAATATATATTATATATATATATATATAGTATATACATATATCTATATTATATAATATACATATATATATATGTATATATATATCTATTATATATATATATATCTCTAATATATACGTTTTCTTCTAAAGAGAGCCATCCATCGAGAGGTCCCAGCTCTTTACGCCATCACCTTGTTGCAACCTGCTAATCGAGAAAACAACCTATCAATAAAAAAAAACCAAGACAACGGAAAACTGTTATAGATAGGTGGTTTCCCTACCGAGAAGAATGAAATCAACAATTGGTTTATCACTATAGTGGAAGAACAGGCAGAAGAGTTTTAACTATCTCTCGAAATAAGTTTTTTTTTTTAAAGAAAATCAGACTTTGACTATGAAAAACGCTCACTAATTTTTGAGAAAATGTCATCTCGGCTAGCGAGAAAAAATTCAGCCCCCCCGCCGCCCCTTGAAGTTTCAATGCATCGTGTAGAGTGATAATTTAAGCCAGATCATACAGGTTGCAAGCCGTGAGCCATCATTTAAGAGACTTTCATCCAATTTCCTCTCTGTGAGAATTCTATAATTTATCCTTAATTAACAAAAGAATTACGTTACCCTGACTAATAATATTCGTAATAATGCATGGAACATAAACAGATTTTGCTTCTCTCGAAAAATTTCAAATTTCGGAGATAATCCCTATTCAAAATGACCGATACATTTATATATGTTGCGGAACAGAGATGATTAGTTAAACATGTAAAAAATAAACATTATTTAATATGAAACAAAGCATCCCTTTCATCCCCGCATCTCGATCAGGGATCGATAATAAATCAACGTTGTTATTGTTATAATGTATTCCACTCAACTTTATTTTCTGATTCTCTGACAACTGAAAATCATATAAGTATGTAAAAATACCTAATAAAAATAATTAAGTAGGTATATAAATATACAATAATTGATTTTGTAATCCAATAATGTATTATTGGATAACAAAATCAATTAGGTGAGTACATCACTTTTATGCAGTCAATGACATATATCGGATTAAGGATCCAATATCATATTACACTAGAGAATTTGTGTTGTGCTCTAGCCGCAGCTTATCACCAGTTGTTGCTGGTTTCGACATCCTGGGTCACAATCATCATCTCCTGAGACATTATGTTTGATGTCACAGGAGCATATCGGCAAACAAAACAAATATTTTTGTACATAACTCTTAAATGATTATACACCACTCTAACTACATAAAAAATGGTTTAAATAATTAAATAATTCCTATGAGAGACGTAAATCAAACGCACCCACTCTATATATAATCAAGATAATATATTATATGATTAAAAAAAAATTAAAAATTAAGGTGACAAAGGGCTTGACACGTCTGGCTAGTGGGGAACGAAACTTCTGGAGGAAGTTGAGGCTTTGCACTGGCAGAAGTGATTTTTTTACGAGCATTGACCCTATTTCTTTATGTTTTTAAAATTCTTCACAGTAAATTTCGTATAACTCCTCTTACTTAACTTAAGATTCCAAAATATTTGCACCTGATTTTAAAGCCAGAGCGTAGATTACAAAATTAATATACTTTTAATATAACGATTTTTAAATACGCAAACACACTTTCAAAATCAGCCATAAATAGTAAAATTGACTCTCTGTCAGATAATCACATTCAAATCCGTTGCCCTGAATTCTCGCCATATGCAAAGTGGCGCTTTGTTGCACATGTAAATCTCAATTTTGTCGAAATCTAAAATGGTTAACACGGCGAAATTGGTTAATCGCATTTTCCCGGATCGGAGGATTTCCGTGTTCGTATTCTCATGGGTATTAAATATTTTTTCGGTACAAAGATTTTTCTGTTGGTCTATTTATTTATTTTAAATATGCATTACTAATTATATCGACATATTCAGCAACTCTTTGCAACTGGCTTATGCTGATGATATCGATATAATTACAAAAACTCCTAATGCCTTACAAACGCCTTTACAGATCTCGAAAGTTCTGCCATAAACATGGGTCTTATAATAAATGAGCAGAAGACCAAATACATGATTATTGGATGCACCCAATAAATCCCAATACCCCCAAAATTGTGAAACTGTACCAACATTCACATACCTTAGTTCTCTGAAAACGGATAGAAAAAAATCCAAAAGCGCATAGTAAGCGCAATTCGCTCTTATTTCCACCTCCCCAAAATCATATAAATTGCATACTGCTTTCTAGAAGCGCTAAAATACCTATAACAAACTACAAAATGCTAATCAGACCAGTGCTCAGGTAGAAAACTTAGACTGAGAAATACGAGCGAGTACGGGCGAGCATTTTACATTTTTTTTATTTAGAGAGAGGACGTTTTTGATTGGGAAATTTTGAGGCGTATCTTAGGATCGGTTCTTAACAATTGGCTTTGTCCCATGCGCTACAAAAACATGCTCTTATCTTTGTTTGAAGAGCTAAGCATCACAAAATTAATAAAATTGTAAAGATTTCAGTGGCTGCGTTATATGGAGAGACTGACTGAATAACAAGCACCGAAGTCCCCGCTGAATTCAAGACCAATAATGCGATGAAGCTTAAGAAGATCAAAACTAAGGTGGAGTTACAATGTTCTCAATGACTTATGTACTTTAAGGATCCAGTAGTGAAGAGAATTGGCACATGCCGACATACTCTTGAGATTGTAGAGAAAATAGTGATGATCATGATGATTACTATGATTATATGATTACTATTCTTCGATGTTTAATCTTAATTTCAGAATACGAACGCGCGAGCACAGTATATATTTAATTAAAATAAACTGCGGTCTTAATTCTGGTGAATTTCCCTACAATTATTCAACCTATTCAGGTTGTTTATTATTCATATTACACTTATGCCTTAATGATATCAAGAGTTACCATTCTAATGCTGATGATAATGTACCGCTTTATTTATTACTGCGGTAATGCCTTCCACCGCTCATTATTTCTGCATTATTGTGGATCGTTTACATATTCCTGAACCACCGTGTAAAGCGGATGTCGGAGGAGCGCGGGGTAGTTTCTTATAATAATTTGCTGGGGCGGTATAGTTTCAGCGGTTGTCTGTTGGCCGCAGCGGCGCGATATTTGAATTATTAGTGACGGTGAGCGCTATAATTAATTGTTCTGCAACAGACCTACAATTATTTTTGCTTAATTATGCTGGTTAGTGAATTTTATAACAGCACTAGGGAATCTTGCCGAGGATTCTGATTTCGTTATCAGTTATTATATATTTTAATCTTTCCGGAGATAATTATTTTACATCGATTTTTTTTCTATATATAACAAATATAGCTTGTAGGTATGTGTTGATATTTTTAAATATATACTTAAATCAATTATTCCTCTGGTTTAAAATGGTAACAATCAAAAGGCATTTTAATGAAATACTTAAATAAGCAAAAAAAATATTTACATATAAATTATTACGAAAAATAACAACAATTAGATAATTAAGACAATATAAAGTAAATATTTTGATAAATATATTAAACATTGTTTACATGACATAAATTGATCGTTAAAATCATTAAAATATTATTAAAATAAAATTAAAACAACTAATCAAGGATGACAATATTAAGTAAACATTTTGATAAATACAGTGAAAAAAGTATAAATAATATCAACTTAAAGTCCTTATAAAAACAAAAAAAGGAAAAAACATATTTTTAAAAAAGTTTATTTTTAAATTACGCATTTGTTTCTGCCCGTATATATATATTTTTAATTTTTGCTCCCATCAAGTCTTTGTGTGCGCTCGCGCATATTCATATAATCATCAACAGTTGACGGTCGAAAATACACGTTTTTGTTGAATGTCGAAAACGTAATCCCACAGCCCACGAAAGGTTAACAATGGGGAAGAGCTGGATACCTTAGTTTTGGGCTGGCCCAATAGTGACGGTACATGCATAATCTGATCCGGGATCAGATATCCTGGTTAGCCCGGATACATCATCCCGCCTGCCCGAATATTGTTGCTAGGATCCTAGTGTGCAACTAAACAAAATATACACAGAGTTGGTTGATCGTAAAAGGAATGAGACAGCGACAGTGTGTTTTAAGCAGGGACCTTAAGATAATTGTATTACTTGAAACGGATGGCATTCAATACAATACAATTCAAATCACATTTGTATCTGACAAGGGGAAACAAAAAAAAATATCTGATGATATAAAGTAAATTGGATGGTTTAAAAAACATCGAAATTTTCAGATTCGACGGTACATATAGGGACCTTCGATATATGTTTGATTTGATTTGAAGAATTTATGATCGATTTTTTCAACATTAGTTCCTATTATTGATAAATGAGAAATAAAGTTTTCACTTTATTTCGATATTGTTTTGTTTGTTATTTTGTTTCTTAAAAATCTCTATAATGTTTTGTTTGACACTGGTTTAAAAAAATATATTTATAACTTTAGAAAAATATAATTTTGTTTCATAATATTATGCAGGTAATGAAGATTGAATACATAACGTACGCAAAGAGTAAAGAAGAGATTTGGTATTTTTACGATTAAAATTTAAAATATTTAAGGTGCCTTATTATAAAATAACATAAAATTTAGACTGATAAATACTACACTCATTATAATAGGTACTATTACTTCAATAAATTTGTTTTAATATAAGTGCCAAAATTAAAATAAATAAATTGTTTTGTACTTTATTCTAGATATTTTCGTTTATATTTTATTCCCTAGTCACATATATCTTGTCCAATCCCGGAACTGGTCCCGGGATCCCGAGATTGGTGTTCCTTAATCCCGAAATCCCGGGATAGGAAAAATGCACGGGATTATAATCCTTAGTGTTGTTTCTGTGATTCTCTAAAAAGGAACTAGCTTGGATCTTTCCTGTTCCCGTTTTCATTATTTTACAGGAAATTATTTTTCCCTTCAATTATTTTACTACATCATTATCTTAGAACTCATTACGTAATCTTTGGAATTATATTCCACTTATTAAAATTCCAAAAATTGCACATAATTTTACGACTAACGTATAACAGTAAAACCCACACTATCTCTACATTAATTTTGAAACATACTTTTCTTTGAGTAACACCGTGAAAATTTATCATCCTGTAGGAATAATAGTCTACTGTTATTCTATTCATACTAAACAGTAATCATTTTATGTAATGGGATATTTTTTCATATATATGGAAACCGATATATTTAAATTAATTAGAAAAAATATTTAGTTAACATATATTAAATGTTAACTAATTAGAATAATAAAACGTGGGAATAGGACATAATGAATTTTTTTAGAGGTATAAGTCAAAAAATCTACACAAGTGAGATAGAAATTTCAAAATTGCGCCTCAAATGAACTTTAAAGAGAACTTCTTGATGAGGAGAGATTTTATTTCAAGCACTTTAGATGAAATTTTGAAAACAAGAAACAACAGTCAATTTTTTTCCGAATTCACCTTCTAATTTAAATATCTCAACTGACCTAGAGTGTAACAATAGTAAAACAATATGTATTTTAGGTAAAAAAATGGATTCAAGATTTCTCAAGTTCACGTTTTTCCAAAGAAAAACGAAGCGGCAGTCGTAAGTCAAGATATTTTTGACTTTTGTCGATCTCACATTTCCCGGCGTTATAAAAAATAAGTAGAAATGTCTTGTAAGGGACAGTCTTTCAAATGCCCGTAACAGTTTCATATAAATTATGAATTTGTAAGAATGAGATGAATGCGTCTTTAATATCAGTTTTAAATATGGAGTGCACATTCAAAAAGGATCCCATGAGTTTTTATTATACTCCCTTTCTTTGTAAAATATAACAACAATTAAAGACGAATTAAAACATATAACATAACACTAAACTTACAGTAATTTAATATATTTCCAGTCTTCTTTTCTTTGTAATTCTTTTCTTCTTTCTTTGTAAATTTGTAAATTTACAAAGAAAAAATGTAAATAAAAAAAAATAAAAAATAAAAAATAAATAAAAAATATAAAAAAAAAATGTAAAAATCAATTCTTTGTAAAATATAACAACAATTAAAGACGAATTAAAACATATAACATAACACTAAACTTACAGTAATTTAATATATTTCCAGGAACCAGTAATATATTGAGATCCCTCCCTTCTCTGTAAGCTACATATGGAACACAGATACACACACACAGACACACATACACATACGTGATGTTTACACATTGCCATGAGACCAGTAATTCGATTTTTTGTAAATTATTTTCGATATTTTCTGTCGGGCCGCGCTGCGATCTCAAGAGACCGCGCCTACTCCGTCTTGGTTAACGATGTTTATTTTCGTTCATTCTCTTCACGTATTCGTTAATTATTGACGTAATTTGTACAACGTTATTTCGCAAATAATATTACTTATTACGGCAAAGTGAAACATCTAATCTCATTAATCACGTAGCCTTATTATATTAATATTTATTATTTTTATTTTCGTACAGATCCCAGTTATTTTGAGCATTTGTTGTTTTTCCTGTTTACGTTAATTAAATGTTATTAAATTATTATTATGCTAAATATTTATTAAACCATTTGTTTTCTTTTTTTTCAGACTCAGGCTTGCCCGGGATTTAGATTTCGTTATAATCTTAAACAAGGATTTAAGGGATAGGGAATATTGTGTTTCTCGTAGGCTCAAAATATTAATTATTTATTTATGTTGGATTAACTTATCTCACTAGAAAAATCTTTATAGAGATAGGCGTACTTGTACAGGGAAATATAAAATAAATGTAAGAAATATAGCAATGTGAAAACATAAAATTCAATATGCTTTAGTATTTATACCATCTTTCAAATACAATTAATTATGAGAATAATTTAGGTATATTGTTTAAAATGCTGTCAAATGCTTTTGTCCAAAACATTTGAAATTAAAAAAATAACGATATTTGCGACATTGAGAGATCCTAAAGAGTATCTATATATGTAACACATTGTTTGATCAATTATAACTATAAAAAAGTATATTTATTTATTTATTTCAAAAAATCCTTGTTTACAATATATAAAAATATAAGATAAGATTACACAAGTAGAAGAAGAAATTAATACAAACATTTCTAACACCCGTGAAAACCTTTACCATAGCATATATATATATATATATATATATATATATATATAAGTAAGGTTTTCACGAGAGATAGAAATGTTAGTATTAATTTCTTTGGGGATAACCCGCGTTAAAATCTGGTCCTCAGAAGGACCATTTGTCAACGTATATATATATATATATAGCAAAATTTGTTTGCTGTATATTTTATTTTAAATTTTCTCCCATAACAATATACTGTCACTATACTTTTTATCCACGATTTATTTTTTAACCTATATTTCTATAAAATTGTAATTTTTTATAATTTCACAGACAGATAAAGAGTATTCTCCCAAACTGTAAGATAGTTAAAAATATCACTAGCTTATAGGACCACCGATATGTAGTCTCATGGACTGTAGAAGGCAATCGACAGTATAATTTAGGATGATTTTGATGTATTTCTACGGAATGTAGGAACGCATCACAGTTGATAGCCATTATACGAAACCTTTATATACTCATAACCAAGATTATCGCTAATGCCAATCGTAGTCTTCGAAGTGTAAATAGGGGATTAATAAAGTCCGATGATCAGAATGTAAGAGGATGATCTCCAACAATATGGATGACCGCAGATTCATTAAACATCGCTCGTTATATCCACTCTAGGATCGCGATGAGCCAAGGCAAGCAGTTTGCGCTGTATAAGCAGATTAAAGGAGCACGAAGCTCAGTTATGAGCACATCGATAGAGAAAGAGGAAAATTTATAAATGAACTAACTAACCTAATATCACGCCATTTGTTCGTTAGGTCAGAGTTTCTCGAAGACAACGAAGAATTGAGCATTCTAAGCATGAAATTCGAAAACAAATTATCTTTGGTGGTCTCTGTTTTTGAACTATCTAGAGACTTTAAAACATAAAGGTATCTTTACTAGTTGTAAAATCTGTGTATACTAACTAGTTCATGAGAAAAAACAACAGATATCTCTAGCATTAGTCCCTTTAAATAACATTTTTATAAATTTCAAAATATTAATAATTTATGGATGTTCTTACGATGGAATTGGTGAATGTTGCGTCGTGTGTGATGTGAGTGAGTTAAAATCACTTTCACTTTCACATTCAGTCAATTCATACAGGTCGTAAGCCCAGAGCCACCCTATAAAAGATTTCAATACATTTTTTTCATATAAAAGCTTCATCCCTGTGAGACTTCTGTAATTTATGTTAATTATATAGACTTCTATAATTTATGTTAATTATCTATTCTCTACCGTTACTGCGAACCACTTTTTTCAATAGTGGCATCGGAATGGATGGGTTTTGATTCACGCGGGAGTCAAAAATTTAACGCAGACATATTTTTTGTGTATTCTGGAGTTCAAAGTCAGCTGGCAGAAGAAAAGGAGCGGACGAATCGGAAGACCACTATACGGCGGACAACCGGGAGAATCTGGTGAGTAGTGATTATACATATCAAAAGAATCTTTTGTATCTTCCCACAGTCAAGAGCACTATCGAGGGATTTTGCTCTGAAGATTTAAAATAGTTTTCTGTTACTAATAAGTGTGGTGTTATTATATCAAATGTTACTCAATCTATTTTTATTTTATTTTAAAAGAAGTGTGTTCTTGTTGGCGAAATCCTCGCCGTATGTCTCTGTCCTGGATATCGTCCGGAAATTATGTCTGCATTCGTTGCTCATTATTTGATTAAGTTATTTTTGCTAGGGTCTTTTTCTGTCTTTTTAACAGTTACATTTCTGGAACATATACGTATAAGAACATATACAAATAGGCTTTATCTATTAGCATTTTCGAATTATTTTTTGTAGATTTAAGACAATTTTTTTTCGATTTTTTTTTTAAATAAAATAAATAAATACTTATTCCTTAGGAATCGACATGTAAAAGTACCGTCATTTTTGACGGATTACAGCTAGTATTTTATTAAAAGCATATGAATTTTAAAATATCCGCTCTGGATTTCAGTTATAAAAAAGTTCATTTATATTTCATTCTTGAAAATGAGGGTAACTGTTACTCTAAATACTATGTTTAGTAACAACAAAATAACTACTTATTAATTATTAACAGTATTTGTCTTAAAGTAAACTTAAAGTTTTTCCTAAAATATTTTCTCTCATCATTTATGACGCTTTAAATGTAGTGAAATTTCAGATAATCAGAAAATGAAAGAAGTAATTTAATTGCTCTCTCATTTCATACCACACTTGTTACGCGAGTTAATCAACTAAACACAGTTGATAATAAAGTTTTTGTACGTCCTGTGTATCAGTAGATATATACGTTTGTTATAAATAATGTTTGTTTTCGTTTGAACATTTTGTTTGGCATGGGAGATGTGAATTTATATCTCAGGAAGCTGGGACGATTATCACGTCAGCGGAAGATAATAAGACTCGTAATTTAAACAGAGAGAGGCATATTTATTAAGTTAAATAAATTAAGAAATAAGAAATATGTAGCATTATGTATGATGTAAATAGTAATCAACAATGTTATATTATTTTGTTGTCTAAACGTATTTATAATCAGTTCAATATATGGGATGCGTGTTTTGTGTAGGTACGTTAAACCCTTACATCTCAAAAAGTATACAACGCAATCAATGGTGTGAAATTTATAATGTAAGAGATTATACTTATTTTCACTATTAACAAAATAAATAAATTACAAAAATAACAAAAAAAAACAAAAAATAATAAAAATCATCAAGTCGGTGTCATCAATTGTGAAGTAATTATACGTTTGTGCCGATACAATAATTTATAAAATGCATGTGGTTATTTGAGTTTCAATTATTAATATTATTTCCTGGATAAACACAGTCTATTTTTTTTTGTTAACCATTAACTTCAAACTCCAACTCCAACCAAATACCAAATATCTGCCCAAAGTTTTATCCTTCTTCTTTTACAAAATAATATATAAAATAATTGGTACTTTTAAAAATCTCTGCCTGGAGTAATAGATGCGTGGTTAAGCAGCATACAGGTGAACAAAATGAAAGATGATCAACGTCTTTGTCGACACCGCAGATGTCTTATAAAACCGCGGGGTCAAAGTTCAGAGGACTGTGGTACTGTACCTGAGGTCAGAAATTCGCAGACATTGCAGATTTCAAGATAATATGTCTGCGAAGTTGCCTTTCAGAACATATAAATTACCTTTGGGGTTAGTACCTAATGAATATTTCTAACCCAGCTTTTATATCATATTTGTTTTAACTAAATAATGCGGGTGCTTAAAAGGGTATTATGTACTACTCATGTAATACATGTGAATATTTAAAGCAATAATATTTAGAAATAAACAAATAATAAAATATATTTCATTTATAGAGAAGATTTGAACCAAAAGCACCACTATCCAATAGACAAAATTTAGATACACGTTTTTGTTAATGATTTTAAAGCTGGAGCGGAGATTTCAAAATTAATGTTATATTCATATTTCAATACTAGCAGTTAAATAATCAGTTGTGACAGAGAGGTCACATATACAAGGTAGAATATCCCAGAAAACTATACACAGAAGATTCTGAACGGCCGTGAAAACCTAAGATGAATATCGAAGTATTTCACATTAAAGTGTCATGAATGTTAAATACTGTATACATAATATTTCTATACATTAAATAATACCTAAACGTATTTTATTTAAATCTGTACACTTCATTTTTTTAAAAAATCATTTTATATAGACATAATTTATAAATTAATTAATTTAAAAAAATTTAAAAATGCTTCTAAAACATATCTTTTAAAAATCGGGCACGCGGGATCCTCGTCATATGAAAATGAAATTATATTCATACCTACATATCACACATAATATTTCAATTTTCGATAATAGAAATAGAGATTTCGTTTTTGAAAAAAATGCATTTAGAAACAATTCTATTTAAACTTTTTTTCTTTATTTAATTTCCCACACTTGACACAGAAGAAAAATTTTCTGATATCTCCCCCTATTCACAAGATTCTTATAAATGGCGGTTGTTTTTTTAATATTTTTATTCGTCAAAACGAAAGGAAGCATGTAGATCATAAAATGAGGCTTACAAATATTACATATAATAACATTATAATAATAACATTTCAAGCACCTTTTACTTGCTATTTGATGATTTGCAACTTGCAACTCTGATGATTTTTTTTCTAACATTACAGTTGCTGAAACACATCTAGTAACTCTGATTATTTTTATTTCACCATCCTGTATTTTCGTTACTATGTTGCAGGCATTTATAAATAGATTGGTATGAGTTTTATGTAATATTGACATAATGAATGCAACTCATTCGTAAAATGTTCATCAGCTTTCAGTGTATCTATTTTAAAATAAAAAATACAGAGTTTTGTATTGCCAGTTCACGATTATCTTTCAACTGAATTAAAATTATGTTTTTTTAAAAAATCATCTTTCGAAACCACACAAACGAACAATAAAACATTGAACAAAGATAACAGCCCTTCAAATACATTTCACCCTTATTTCAATGAAAATACTGCAACATACACCAGTCTAGCTCGTTTTTACTCTTCAATAGAATCTAACAGACAATCGTACGTATTCGGTTCAGCCAATTAGCATGGCTCACTTGTCACAGCATAGGAAACGTCATTATAGGCAGTGGATTTGAAACAGAATTTCAAAATAATATTATAATACTAACAAACGGTTTGATTTTAATTCTTGAGTAAGTTTTCTGTCACCTTCTCTGCATTTTTTTTTATTTGCGACGCGGAATAAAGTTCTTCGAAGTATTTTAAAATCATTAATATTCATTTATATTTTATATATAAAGGTATAAAGGTTAAAGACACTTTAAAAATATGGTAATTAATTTTTTACGAATTATCACATCACAAAAAAATATGACTACATGCAGACTCTTGCACATCACGGATTCAAAAGTCTTTTTAAGGGGGGTATTCTAGTCTAGAAATTAAAAAAAAACATTTTTTGTTATATATTTCGTAAGTATAGACATTCAAGATTATGTCCTTAGAGGATATTTTCAAAATTCTAATTATTTACCGAGATACAGCGATTTTGGTGACGCGGCAAGTAAGTGGTCCGACCGGAACAAATCAAACAATAGAGGGTAGACGTTGCTCGACTACCTGCGGATGGATTACCCCATAAAACCTTTCTTATAACCTATACCTAAATAATGTATATTTAACTAATATGAACATTTTGTATGGAGCAGGAATCGCCGATTAAAAATATGTAAGTACCTATACCTTACTGAAACATTACTCAAAACTAAATGTGTTTAAACTTTAAATGCGTTTTTCTAGAAATTACATTTTTCAAGTTGGCGGACATGATATATCAAGTTCTACTGAACCGATTTATTAAAATTTTTGTTTGAATCTTTTTTATACATCTCTCTTTAGTCCCTAGTAGATTAAAGTCGAAATTTTTATTTCTACTATTTAAAATTTTTTTTTTTCAAACGGCCGCCATTTTTTTATTTTTTATTAATCTGTTGGATTTTTTAACGGGTCAGATTGTAATAATTATTTTTAAATATAATTTAAAAAATACATAATAATTTAAGTATAATAAATTTAAATAAAATAAATAAGCTCTTTATTCGTTTGCCCATCTGCGTGAAATACTTTTGACATGTTTTATTTGTTAAACAATGTATATTTATTTAAACAATTTATAAATTATCGTGGAAAATATTTCAAAATAACATACGGCTAGACGAAAACGCCCTCGTTTAATCTGCTGTTAATCTTGTCTGCACGAATTTGTTGGATATTCTAATTACTATTTGTAATTAAAATTCCATTTAAAGTTCCAAGTGATTTCCATTTTATGATTCAAAATTAAGCTCGCAATATAATCATTGCATTAACGTTCCACGCAATGTTAACGCGATTGCAAAATTAATTTACCTTCTTGGCTGTTTGTTGCATTTTTCAAATAATCTCGTGTTTACTAATTTCTCGCCAATCTTCAAATTGCGCAGATAAGCAGCAGTGGCGCAGCGAATGCCCATGCAACTTAAAATATTATTTTCAAGGGTTTTAGACATAATTATATACCCGACGAAAAGGGGGATTTTTTATCGTCCGCATAGCGTCAGGAGTCCATGATCCGATTGTTTTCATTATCTGAATTTGCTGATCTATGTACCCACTTCCAGTCGGGAACCAAACATTCAAAGTCCATCGATCAGCAAAAAGGTTACCACCGACTGGAAGGAAGACGAACAAAGAGTCAGCGGGCTATATAAACTGTATCCCACGTATAACTTCACTCACTCGGACAGTCGAGAGTCAATTAGTTAGTCTAGTACTACTTCTTTACTTATACGCTTTCCCGAAGTTAACTCTGGGAGAAAAAAATGTTTATAGTACGACCGATCGCTCTTTTATTCCACGAATTTCGGACCTATCCCAAAAAACATACTTCCTATATAACTAATCTAATTGTTCCAAATATTCATCGCCTATTAGTATTTCACACGTTATCTTACTTTCGTACTAGATAGTTGAATACTATCACTTTTGACTTGTTTATATACATGATAGTCACTTTCCTTGTATACATCATACATCCTGCTTACTAGACCCTGTGAGTTTCGTTCGCTATTTTACATCAAAAGTGCATCATCCGCGTACGGTAAAGTTTTATTTTTATTTTGTAGTAAAATTAATATAATTTGTATAAGTTTTTATTTTAGATTTCATTTTTTTAAATATTTCTCAAAATAAAACTACCTACCACACAAATTACAGTGAATTTCTGTGTGTGTTTCAATTAAAATATGAATTTTCGTTCTTTTTTTCTGAAGATATCGATCGATCGATCGAAGAAGATCGAATTATCAAAAATAAAGGAATTCATATTAGTTGTCTGAAATTAAAAAAAATTATATTTTCAGGTTCATAACAATTGTACCACTAAAAATATTATTAATATTATAAAATAATGAAGTAAGATATATGTTAACAAATAAATTAAATGAGTAGAATCTAAAACAAATATACTAATGGTAGAATTGGTGCCAACTTTTTAGAGTTTCATAATGATCTTCGTTTAAGACAATTTGCAAACTAAATACTGTTATAACTCTACCAGACTTGAGCAGTACTACTAGATTTTTGAGAGTATCAGTAACTCTCATTGACCGGTGAAGATATAAACTTGATATTTTCGCCTTAAAACCTCCACCTCCACCTTCCCTAAAGGCTTACATCTTCACCTGTCTACAAAGTATCCTGAAAGAAGGTTGAAAACAAATGTTTTATTTTCATAACTAACTAACTAACTAACTAACTAACCATCACGCCGTTTCTCCGTAGGGGTAGGCAGAGAGGATTGAACGCCACACTCTTCTATCCTGGCACACCACTTTTGCTTCGGCCACTCATACATCTTCTCATACACGTTCTACGGTTGTTGCGGCTTTTAACAGGGCCATCCTCAAATACTTGTAGTACCTGCTCGTGCCAGGTCTTTCGCGGTCGCCCTCTATTCAACACTCGCCATATATATTTTCTTAACCATCCTTTCCTCCGTTCCTATACGTTCCATACGTTCCACATGACCAAACCATCTCAGCACTCCTTTACATTTTTACGGAAATAGTAAATATACCTAACTTGTTTTATAAAAAATATTATGTGATTTTCTTTGCATAAATATAACCATTTATACTTATTACACGTTGGTGGCGCTTCAGTTTAGTTTTCAATCAACCGATGCAATTATGCTACTTCTTAAAGCAGAAGGGTCCGGTTGGTTAGTTTCCTGGGGGGCTATTTCTCGGTACGCCAGTGGATAGGGTAAGCGGTGGCTTTTCTTGTTTATTGTAGAGGTAATGTGTTGCAATTTTTGCCCGCAATCATACTTAGTACCGTGTTCGCCCGCAGCTGGAGAGACTTAATTACAAATACGTTCGTGAAGCCTCTGACGCCTGAAAAGAAAACTGCGGACATGCCTCGGCTGCCTGTCGGCCAGTAAGCGGGAGCGTGTTCAAATCTAACTACGGAACCAGCCTCAGTGTTCACCCACAGGGTGATTTATTTAAAATATTTGGCGATCGTCCCGAGAAAGAGTACAAACGTATCGGAGCAATTCGGCAGCTTCCCTATTCTCTCCTCGTCTGAGTTTCTGAGACTAGCTGATGTGAGTATTATTTATTCCTACTAACCACGAAACTGGCAAAAGCCATTGAGTCATTTTGTTTATTGTCAATCTTTAAATTGGTGAGCACACACCACAAAATTCTCTTATTTTTATTATATTCTGTTTGAAAACATTATTCGTTTGACGTACATATTACGAACACCGTCTTGAAATTGTACCTTTACAGATCTCGAGTAATGTAAAAGCAAGGATATTCCAGGAGATGATTAGACGAGTCCCATAATACGCACAAAGTCTTCATAGATAAGCCAACAAAATTAAGGCCAAGGGAAAAAATAAGAAATGGGCACTAATGTTACAATTGACCTATAGAGTGAAGGTGAGTTTTTATCAGACTGGCACTATATTGAGCGCGTTTACGGATTTTCAAGTCCCAAGAGGCCGCTAGAGAAGATGAAGAAAAAATCTGGAGAACCATTTATGGTGATCGAAGCGTGGGTTTGAATGCATTGAATGCATCAGTGAACAAACAAGGATGCAGGAAGCAGTTGCTATATCTGGTATCAAACTACTCACTACCTTTCTATTACCCGGCATGACAGCTGCATTAATATATTGCAATCTCCACCCCACGCGTAGGTGCAGAAATGAGTGTTTACGTGTGTTGAAGGCCTTTTATATCTAGTAGGAAAGTTTTGAGGGCAGGTTAAAATAAAAATATAAAGCAGCGCAAATGAAAATAGAACGAATACAGTATGTTGCTACGTACTGGAAGGTCTGCCCAAGGCAGGAACGTGGCGTGGGCTCCCCAATGCAGAAGCGCAGTGCGTATTGGTCGTACCAGTGTAGTGTCATGAAATTAACTTAAATTATGAGTCGAAAATCTTCAAATAACAAAGTCCCAATGTTAATACGTTATCGAGATAAGCTTTCTCCTTTTTTCGATATTTATGATTTATCACCTGCAAAACGTTTAATTACTCAAATCAGATATAAAAAGTGTCAAATAAAATGCTTGAAAACGTGCAGAATTCTTTTTAAGGATTTAATCTTTTTATTTGATTTTCATCAGGCGAGTGCGTTTTTGATATTCGATATAAATTACTTTCATGATAATGTTTTGAAAATATAAGTCGGGAATATTGAATAAAAAATGTTAACTTTGATGTCATTAATCTCTTTAACTATTGACATTTCATAATTGATAAAAATTAACTTTGTTTAAACCACTTATTTATTGAAAAAAAATCAACATGTTTCGAAGCCAATGGCTTCTTCGTCAGGAAAACAAAATTAATATTTAAAAATCGAAGTATAGATCAAAATATTAAAAAATTATATATGGAAAATGTTACCACAAAATAAATTTTCTACATTTGAAGAAGAAATTGACATTTCACCCTAAGGCCCGAATTCAGAGTCAATACGTAGATAATTTAAAGGTAAAAGCCTTAAAAGCATAATTTTCCGTACAAAATAACACTTTTAAGGGGTATCTTAAACCTTTAAATCATCTTACTATTGACAGTGAATTTGGGCCAAAGTGTAAAGAATATTTTCTATTCAAAATTGAATGAAGATGACTGCCCCCAAGTTTATGTTTATGTTCTCTCGCTCACATGATTCTCGCTTATCATTATAACTGTCAGCATATTATTGCTATCAACATATTTTTGATGTGAATACTTTCCATACAACTTATCATTCCCAAACGTTCACAGCACGTGAAGACATTAGTTATCATGTTACGATCTATAAATGTAAGCCGCACCGAATCTATTTGTATCCGTGTCACCACACATAGTTAAAATATTTTCTGTACTTAAGTCGTATGAAATCATTACTACTCACTTATAACCAAGTTAAATAAACACAATACGTATAGGTGTATGAACACAGAAAAGTGAACTATCTTAGAAGCAAAAAATAATTAAAATAGTTTATCCTTTTAATACCATTATTCATTCATTCATTACAAATCATTTCCACATGATATGTATAGTAACCAACATGTAGAAGAGATCTTATTTTTATGTTTTTATTGTTATTTATTGTTACTTTTATGATATTTTTGAGCTGTTTTGGGCTGTTTTACATTTTTAAAAACTATAACATATCACCCTGTAGTTCCACATGTAGCATATTAAGTTTATATAATGAACATTGCAGTCAACATTCTGAATAAAGAAAGCTTTTTACATCATTTTTAAATGTTTTTTGGCATTGTACGTTTGTACCGCTCTGTGGTCGGTGCCAATGTAGCCAAGAAATTTGTACAATTGTTATTGTCCTGTAAAAAGGGTATACATACATATATAGAACAGATCAAAAAGTAATTTTATTGATTTAAAGTAGTCTGTAAGTACGCACCACATGCAGTATTTTAATTTTTCAATTCAATCTTACCAAAATTTTACCTAAAAAGTTGATTAACGTGCAAAAATAGTCTATATTTATTCATTACCATCTGGTACAATGTCACTGGGTTTGCTTAGAATAAACAGAATAAAAAAAAACGTCAAATGTAAAACGTAAAACGTGTCCATAATTGGTAAATGAATTTTGGTTATTTATTTCACTGTTTTTTTTTCTCCCCTGTAAAAGTTGGTTTTTGCATATAGATCTTTTATAAAAAAGCGTCCCTATAAAGGGACGCTTTCAATTGTAATTATTCGAAAATTATAAATTTGTTTAAATGTATCAAATCGGACTCGAATGTTATATAATGTGTGTATATAATATTTCTACACGTGGAATATTATCTTAATGTTTTTTTTAATAATATGAATACCTCTAACTATTTCTGACTTTAATTTCATTGGTTTATATTGGATAATTTATTTTTTAATTTAATTGAATTTTTATTTAATTGTTTTATTTTCTATTTTAATTCTACATTTATATGTCTATCTTTATTTTGTTCTTGTTTATGTTTTTAAATAATTAATGTTAACATTTTTCTTTTGCTTATCCGTTTTGTGCAAATTTTAAAGTAAAAGGCTTTAAATCTGTATACATTTATGTAAAATATATGAATAATACGTAGTACTTCTAGCCACAAAACGTTACTGCAATTGAAACAAAAAACAATTCACTCAAATATTCATAGATAGTTAAAACATTTGATTTAGCTCCGTGCGATGTGGCTTTATGATTTCAAAACAAATAAACGTGCAGAAAAGCTTCCGGAACATTCCGTGCAGTAACAGAGAATGCACCAGGATTTCACTAAAACACGGGGGTATTAAAGTTAGAAATTATGTTATTATTTAATTTCGTATTTTTGTTCAAACACACAGCACCTTTTACATTTGTTTCTTCACATAATCATGCCTTAAATTATGATGATGTCTGCATTCGACATGTTTATTGCGGAGGTATCCACCATATAAAATCCTCTATAGATGGGTGGTTTTTGATCATATATAATCTGGGCTGAAAAAAAATCATTATTATAGTTAAAAAGGTGAAGAACACCTTTCCCTCTAACTTTTCTACGATGTGTACAGATTATAAACTCATCTGAGCATGTATATAAATTATCATACTGCGTAAGTGATGACAGATCTAATTAGGAAGTAATTATTTTATTTATTTATTTATTTTATTTATCTTCATTATTTAGTTCCACTCGTAATGTTGTGTGGGCTAATATATGATTTCACTCAATTATATTGCATTCTATTATTCCATCCAGTCACTTAAAAACACCTTAATGATTAGATGGAATTTTTATTTTGAATGCACAATATTTAAGTGCTTCAACAAATTAGAGTCCAAAAGGTTAAGCATTAATAAAATGATTATTTATTTGTATTTGCGGTGGTTGGTAACTGTGTGCGGACAAATATTTATAAGTGTGCGGCCGTACACCGGCACACCTTAGATTCGACATTGGTAATAATTAACAATTGGTAAGTTGATTGGCTGTAGACAACTACAACAACGGGATTTTATAACTCATTTACATATGTATATATGAATACTTTAATGTTGAAGTGATTATTTGAAAAAGTTAATAAAACCACGTGTTTAATTAAAATCTTAAATAAATATTTTCTTATTTTAACGAAATTTTTATATGTAGGTATATTATATGAACACAATTATTGGATTTTGTCTATAGAAGGAAAATCGTCGATTAAAATTATTTATAGATGCCTTACGGATTCAAATTATATGGGAAACATGCATGAGAAACATTTATGCAACCTATAGGTCAATATTATATTGACTGATTTAAGTAATCACAACGCAATATCCACCAATTCCAAAATAATAACATCCACAAATTATCAAAAAATTAAGTTTTACATTAATTTATACGTTCTTTAAAATTCTTCTTTCACATATTTGAAGGGACTATACTATAGCCATCAATGGTCAAAAATAAGTAATTCCCATGATTTGGTATACATACCGTGTTTCCTCGAATATAAGACCGGCCTTATATTAATTACATAGCAAAAAACGAAATAGGTCTTATTTTCGATGTAGGTTTATTTTTGTAATGAAAACCAAAAGTACAAAACAAGTTACACCCAACTCTCGTTTTACATGGTGGATATGTTCCAGCAAAATTCGTTTAAAAGAAAACCTCGCATTGTGAACATAAATAAGGTTTATCCTCATTATGCGTAAGCGCATGACTTTTTAAGCTTAAATTTTGATAACTAACTAACTAACTAACCATCACGCCGTTTCCCTGCAGGGGTAGGCAGAGAGGATTGAACGCCACACTCTTCTATCCTGGCACACCACTTTTGCTTCGGCCACATTCATACATCTTCTCATACACGTTCTACGATTGTTGCGACTTTTAACAGGGCCATCCTCAAATACTTGTAGTACCTGATCGTGCCAGGTCTTTCGCGGACGCCCTCTATTCCTGTTGCCTTCAACATTCGCCTCATATATTTTCTTAACCATCCTTTCCTCGTTCATACGTTCCACATGACCAAACCATCTCAGCACTCCTTTCTTTATTCTATCTACCACACTACAGCCAGCATTGCATCCACTTCTAATTTGTTCATTCCTCACTCTATCGACCAAAGATTTTCCACACAAGCGTCTTAGTGACCGCATTTCCACCGCATTCAGTCTACTTTCATTCCTCTTTTGCCAATTTCAGGCTTCACTTCCATACATAAGGGTTGGCACTAGAACGCCATTATAATTTAACTCATTTTGGCCAATATATATATAAATGGCCAATACAAAGGGACGATATATTCTAAATTATATGATTATATATATAAATATTCCAGTAATGACAAATTTCTAACGAATGTTTTAAACTTATTATTATTGTCTCGTAAAAATCACATTTATCATTATTATTCTTAGGTTACTGTTACCATATTGCGTTTCTTTTCTGTATGAAATATTATTATATATAGAGCGTTACAAGTATATGTGTTAGACGGCGTTTGGCACTGTTCTTGAGCGTGAAGCGGTCTATTTTTGATTCCCACCTGCCTGTCCTAAAAGGTTTATTAAAATCATTAATTCCACTATAATTTCCTTCCGAGGCACCCCAAACTCGGAGCTCGTCCGCCATCTTTATTCCGATACTGCAGAGGCGGACCGACAATGCCCTGGTGGCTAAAATCAGCGTATTTTAAGAAACTTTACTATTATATGTACACGACAACGGTTGTACAAGTTGAAGTGTTATTTTTTACGTTGAATGTTAGAAGATTGTTGTCGGGCCACAATTTTTGGTGTATTGATATTCTCGTTTGCTGATTCGTAAACTTTTGCCCATGAAGGATAATTTGCAGACAGTGCGGTATCGTCTGCGTGGAATATAATTCACCGTTGATTTTGTCCATTATGTGAGTGAGAAATGGTAGAGTTCTAGGGACTGTACCTTTGGGGAATCCAAAATCACCTATTGGTGGATTACTTGGAGATTCATTTGATCTGACTATCTGAGGTATGTTCGGTGAGTGGCTTTTTACCCGTTTGGTGCCGTTTGGTCAGTCTCGTTTTATTTTGGTTCTGATACGAGTTATTCGTGGGATATACTGTCGAGTACTTCCCACGAATCGATGAAGATACCTGTACAATTATTTGATTTGTTCAATTTGTAAACATTTTCTATGTATGATTGTAAAAAAATATTATATATCCTATGTATTAATTAAATAAATAAATAAAATAAAAAATGTACACGAAATATCAGACTGACGGTTTTCCGTTTTGACCTTTCGGAGGTTATATGAAATGGTGTGGTGTGCTGTTTGGAGGGGAAGACAGGTCAGCAGCTTGCGCGGGACAATAATCAGTAGCATCAACTTCCACGCGCCAAATCCTCGTCTCCGGAACCTTAAACACTTCAAGAAGATCGCCATAGAAACAACCCAATCACAACAAGTTGTGTCGTCGCGGCGTGGATGGAGTGGATGTGTTTAACAGTTATTTAAGCAACTTGAAGGAAAAACTCTGCACCGATATACACATCTTCCATTAGCAGCTCCTAGTGTATTACGAAAATCCAAGTATCTAAATTTTAACCGTAATTTGTTTTTGTGTGCACCTGCCGTACAACTTTATTTTCAAGTTCAACATTATTTTCTTTTGCCTGTTTTAATTGTTATTTTTTAATTTATTTCTATTGTGTATGTGTATTTCTTTTTAATATAAGTGCATGCTGCACACACTCTTGATTGGAGAGTTGACAACCATTTATTTTTCTTGTATTTAATGTATGTATTATCAACGTCTCTGTATGTGTGTCTTCAATTAAAATAAAATAAATCTTGCGATCTTTAAAGTATCCTACAATGACCAATTCCTAGTTTGTGTTCGTGTATACATAGATGTATTGCGAATCGTACGCATTAGTTATTCGCATAATTAGGCGCGACAGACAGTAATGGTATAGCAGTTTAATGTGTAATAATATAAATAATGACGATTTATTATTATTGTCCATCACTAAAAGTGATGAAACTGAGAGAAGAGTATAAACTGGTGACGGATCTAAGACCGGAAAGGAAATGATCGGTATCTTTCTTTCTTGCAAAGATCGTTTTATTTCACAGAAATTTAAGGGGATACAAGAAACATTTTACACAATAATCCAAATCTCGAACGAAGCTTAATAGTAAAACTAGATTGGACTTTTTATTAAATTCGCCAAGAGTGTTCTGTTCACTGAAGCAGCACGAATTACTAAAGATTTATTTATTTCAATATATGGCACAGAAGTACCTTTTACATAATAATATATATATAAGAAATTTAAAGAGTAGAACAGTAAAAAATACAGAATTGACAATATAATATAGATAGTTGTTTTAAGTTATAACATGTAAAGTATATACAAGGTTAAACAAATAAGTATAATAATTTGTTTGTGATTGCATTATAAATTCAGGGCGGCAGGGTGTAGAGCTTTTAGTAGCGAATCTTTTTATTGTGCTAAACTGGAATTAAAAATATCAGATATATGCGCATAGGTGTTACCTAGCCTATGTAGTCTGGGTATAATAGAGTTAAAATGCGAGTTGGTTCTGGTGTTGTTATAATAATATAGTGTAAGTATTCGAGTAGCTCTTTCAGGCGCGTGAAACATAAACAAACACAAAGTATCAGATATATTCAAGAACACATTCATATTTGTGAAGTTGTAATTTTTCAGAACAAAGTTCCGTGAAATTTTAAAACCAAATTAATTCATCAATTAGAAAGACATACAGAAAAATCTAATTCACGAAAAAATATAAGGCTACTACTGGGATTCGAACCCAGATCACCTCCTTTCCGGGGCCGGTGCTCTGACCACTAAGCTATAGTAGCCCTCTATGTTTCCGTGAATATATCGACCTTATACGTATTTCTTATTTTTATTAATTGATTAATTATTATTTTTGTATTAATAAAAATGAGAACTACATATAAGGTCTATATATTCACGGAAACATAGAGGGCTACTATAGCTTAGTGGTCAGTGCACCGGCCCCGGAAAGGAGGTGACCTGGGTTCGAATCCCCGTAGAAGCCTAATATTTTTTCGTGAATTAGATTTTTCTGTATGTCTTTCTAATTGATGAATTAAGTTGGTTTTACAAAATATCAGATTTACGTAAGTCGACGTACGACACGTAAGTCCTTTTTCATTTAACGTACAGACGTTAAATGAAAATGAATCGTCTCTCTAACTGCACCCGATGATGCCCAGTCCGTCCTGGTGGCGTGTTGCAAGAACAATTACTCCCAGCCCGGGGGCTCGCGGAGGTGCTAATTAGACCCCTAATCACGGCCGGCCGGGCCTGCCCTGGGAGATGGCCCCACATAAGCGGCACACAACAAATATTTGGTCAGGAGCGCAATTTGGGAAGCAGTCGCTGGATCCTCAGCTGCAGCGCACAGCACGAACGGAAGAAGAATCCTCGTCTGCACGATGAGAAGAGAAATAGTATGCACCCAGGGGAACTTATTCCTGAACATGAAAAATAATTCTGGTCCCCACAAAATTGTATATAAAATGAATTGGAAGAATCCGTTACAAAAATATTCATATACCTACAGGAAAAAATTGGATGTGTTATACTTCTTTGGCATACATAAAAAAACCATGTTTTGTGGATAAATATTTAGTCATTTTTATTGCTTCTTGAGTTTCAGATTTGATTTGTTTACAATTATTTCATTTTGTTGTAATTTTGTTGCTTCTTGAATTTCAGACATAATTATTTTAATTTGTTGTAGTTTAATTGATTGTTGACTTCCATATTTGATTTGATAACTATTATTTCATATGTGATGTAATTTTGTTATGCTTTATGTTATTCACTTAATGTTTTATTTTTCTATATATATCACTTTATTAATCGTTTTTGATAATATTGTACCTTATCTCCTTTTTTTATTATTACCTATCAATCTATACATCTTTATATACATTGTTTTTTAATGGTACGTTATACAGTGTATTAAATTTAAAAAAAATTGCGCATGGGCATTCTATCCAGCTATGTTCCAACTCAAGATATACAACATGAACAAGAATTTCCGTCAATGAAAGATCTTCATCAACGTACAGAATTGCATTTTGAATGTTCTTAGGTTTTTACGGCCGTTCAGAATCTTACGGTTTGTGTTTTCTGGGGTAGTATGAAGCGTTTTTACGACCGGATGAAAATCGTAAAAACACGGCATGGTACCTCAGAAAACGCAAACCAAAAGAATTGCATTTCGCTTGTACAAAAAAATGAGACAGTAACTCGTAATCCATTCACCATAACAATACATTTTGAATTTGATAACAATTTTATTACGAAAATTATATCAGCAAATAGAGAATAAATAACAATAACATAACATAACTCGATGTCGTCACATATATATAAGAATTGCTATTGGTTAAATCATCATTCGGAAAACCGCCATGTTGATTGTTGAGTCGTGACTTCTGGTGTTTAAAATTTGTGTTGCATGATGCGCGCGCTTTTCGTTGCATCCTAAGAGAAATACATAGAGAAGGTATATTCAAAAATCTATGTAATGAAAGATTAACTACCTTCCTTATTCGAATCGAGAACTTTTCCAATTAGGGAACTGTGAGTATCATTTTCACCCACCACAAAACTACGAATAATTTTAAACTTTAAAGCTATGTAATAATGTTTAGTATATCGTATATGATACACCGATTCTTTTATTTTCATAGACTAGCAACATTATTTTATGCAATGAATGCCAAAAATATTTGAGTAATATACGCTAGATGTTAATAGAATAAATCAATTCATGTTTAATGCGTTTTATATGTTTTTATGTAAATTATCTAGGCCAGCAACTGTTGTGTATTTTACTATAAAAATTATCGATCCCCGTAGGGTTATGAATAGGTAATGCAATCCCGAGTCGGGATTGCCCTTTCGGGATCCTTCGAGATTAGAATTTCCAATTCCGCGAGATCCCTACGGATCAGAATCCCGAAATGTTTTTTTTTGTTTACCTATAGAGCTGAATAGCAATTAAGGCAATGCCTTGCATTTTTATATCAGCAATTTTAATAAAATGTTCATTATTAATCATTGCATTAAAGTTTTTGTAGGCGTTTTTCCAAGCATCAGTCAGTCAATGTAGTAGAGTAAAAACTACTAACTAGCAGTAGTTTTTATTACTATGTTAGGTTGATTGATACAGCAAATATTATTCGAAGCTATTTTCATTATTTGAATGTGACATGAACATAAGTTTTAAGTACTTACTAAAAGTTCTGTAGACGTATACCTACAATTAAACATACAAAACATAAAAAATGCTGATTAATCCCGATTATCTTGTCCGATTTTTCGGTTCGGGATTGATCTCGTAAAATGCCTCGAGATCTCGCAGGATTGGGATTGCATTCCCTAGTCATGAAATATGATTTCCATAGTGATATACATGTGTTCACGCTCAGAGAGCCTCAGTAGAGAAGAGGAAATGTGGTTAGAAGGAGACACAACGGTGAAGAGATGACGAGTACGGGTGTTGTGTGGGTAGGTAGGTGAATAGCTATTTAATTATCACGCGTCACAACATAAAGATTTACGGACAATTATTATGTCAGAGCTGACTTTGCAGTAACTTACCGCTTTTTATTGTCTGCTGCGCAATGGCGCTCGCGCAGAGGAGACTTGTCAGGTAACGAGAGTGCTATGAAGTGGCGTCACCGAAGAAGTTTAAAGAATGATGAAATTCTGCCAGTTACAAAATCTATAAAGTACAAGTTGATATATTATATTTTAAACAACAAAAATCCTACATAATTAGAAAATAAGTGCATGGCGATTGATGTGTAAACATATGGACTCTTAACAGTTTTGGAATTCGAGGTCACGCAATGACAATGATATACATTTATTTTAAATTAATTAAAAATGAAAGAAAATTTACAATCAGCACACACTATTCTTAAAACCGAGATATTAAATATAAAGTAATTTTTTTACTTCTCCATATAAGTCTAAGGCTGGTGGGGTATAAGTATTAGTTCATGAGAACAATGTAGCTAAATTATATAAATTTGCAGATATAAAGTACAGGTTAATCATAAAAAATAAAATTGAATATAAAAATAGATTCAATCAATACAAAGAAATATATAAGTAGATAAATTGCTGTGATATTTCATTAATATTAACGATAATATTGGAGTGAGAGCTATAGATTTAGTTAGTGTGAACATCATCTCATCATAATTTTATGCCTGCATAAATATACGATTTATAATTTCAAAAATAAATTTATTGTGATCTGTCATTTTTCTGATTAAAAAGAATTTAAACACTAAAGTGATTTAGGGTTGTAGCATATTTGAATTTTGGTATCTCTCTATATATTACATATGTATCTTACTGCTTGCAATACTTAATAATGTCTACACAGCGATACAGCTACTCACATACATTTCCTTTACTAAATCCATTTACCGTATGTCTTCTCATTCTTTTATATACAATACATAGTATTCTAGATTACTCAAGTGAATTGTGAATTCATACACCTAATTGGCTTAATATTATTATTATATCGTATGTTCAATTTCTTAGTATCAAATAAGCTGTTTGAAATTTAAATTAAATAAAATTAAAATAATACATCTAACACCAAAAGGAGCCCGCGTGTCAGAAGCGGGTCATCCTCGCTTACGCATACACTTTCTGATGTATCACTACTCATACCCAACCTTGAGCAGATTTTCATGGCGTAAAATATGCCCCATCCATTTTGCACGCTTTTTCGAGATGGTATTCAACATGTGCCTGGTTTCATCGATCCTGCAGATACTCTTCATTCGTAATGTGGTCTCTCCAGGAAATTCCTAAGGCACGTCTGTAGGTCCACATCTCGAAAGCTTCTAATTGTTTTTTTTTCTCTGTTGCCAATGCACGATCTGCTTAAAACTATACTGGATATTATGGTAGAGGGAAAGATTACCAGAGGGCGCCCACGCCGTGAATATCTTGAGCAAGTGTGCCAAGATATGAATTGTGCCTCCTACACAGAGCTGAAGAGGATCGCCAGAGACCGAGCAGAATGGAGAAGGAGATTTGCTTTGCTGCAAACCAATCCCACGGATTGAAACCCAGGAAGGAAGGACCCAACCTTATATACTGATGAGCCTTTTCATTCTATCCTCTGCGGCGGTGAGCCCCTCTACACAATCCTCTGCACTAGGAACAGAGCCAACGGCGAGTGTGAATGCGGTAACAACTTCCGCGACGCATATTTTAAGAATATTGACTTGAGTGGCGACCACGACGCGTGCGATGGACAGATTATCGAACAGACTTCGTAAATGCTCACCGGCGATTATCGATACGCCACCTTGCCCTTGCTCCTACTTCTCAACACGCAGGTTCCTCACGCATCCTCTCACCATCCCGCTCGGGGCATCCCCGCCGCTACCTGCGCCCCGCCAGCACGCGATGCGAAGGGGTTGGTGTCTCTCGTTACCGGCAGCCTCTTGCGTCGTTAGGGTGGGCCTGAAACCTCGAGCGATCCGTTATTTACGCGCTCGTTTCGGGGGCGAGTGTCGATTTTGAAACTGTCGGTAACACACCCCCTAATCGGTCAATCGTAAATCATTTCCAGCAAAGGCGCGCATCGAATAATCAAAATGAACGAGTTTATCCGGGGATTAGAGAGACGAAGTTCAATTTTCTCTCAACTGAAATTACGAGAAAGTTTTTTGGGTCGCAATCCTAGGATTGATCTGCAACAAGCACTCGCCCTCTCCACTCCTCTCTGTCACCTGCCAGCGTCTTCATCTCTTGGTAGGTGCTACAGCGCACATCTCCTATAATCTGGTCTACATAGCTTAATCTCGGGCGGCTTCTATGATTGTTGCCTTCAACATTTCCCTCAACGATGGTTAAAAGCAAGGCCCGGATGCCTTATATTATGGCCTATCCAAATTGCTCGCTGTTGGGCGATTCTGTTAAGGAGCCGCCTCTTTTCGCCCACCCTGCTCAACACCTCGTCGTTTCGGATATGTTCTGAGCAATGGATCCTCGCAATGCGCCTGTAGCACCACATCTCAAAGAACGCTAGCCTCCCGGACATGCTCTGGCCGATGGTCCATGTTTCGCTGCGTATTAATTTAAGAATATGCACTTAAGAAGATTTATTAATTAAAAGCATTCCGTCCGTCCACGTCCGATATTCAGCAAATAAATTGGTGTGGAGATGAAATAGAAACAATATTATTCGGAGAGCCAGTTCGTTGTTAAGGGTGCATAATCAGATTATCACATATTCTCCACTCAGTTGTCTGATTCAAGAAAGGTGAAGATTCTCCTTCTGAATCCTGTAGTTCGAAATGTTGTTAGAATAGAGAAATCAAACAATCGGTCTATTGGATTGGTGATTGCCTCCTACCTCGCGTTCCAAGAAATTCTAAGCATTCGTCTACAATAATCCAATCTCATTTAGTGACTGACAAAAATAATCATTGATATTATAAACGAAATATTGGCCATTTGCATTCTTACGGCTTGGAGGATGAACAGTAATTTACTCTGGATTTATTAAATTCTGGATTAAAGGTAGGTATATCCTCGATAAAAGAGATAAAGGAGGACGGTAAAAATGATTATTTATATTTTTTCGTCGTAAAACGTCTAAGTGTTGTTTTATGTACAAAATAAAACAACACATAGTAAATGGTAAAATAAAAAGTAGAGCGTGGAAACATAGCTACGACAACTTATTGAAAAACAATACAATAAGAACAAATGCAGTAAAAGAAAAAAGTATAAGTAATTACACTGATCAATCTAATCCATCTTATATAATATGTAATCTTTATGTAATCTACCGATATCCCGAGTGTCATACTAATTGAACGGATAGGTAATGTTTTTTTAAATATATATAGAGATTCGATCGAATCAATATTCTTACTATTTTCAAACTAATCTATACGCTTGTCCTATGAAAATAGGACTCACTTGCTGGTGTCCCGAAATGCGGCTCAAACCACGGACCACCAGATCACTAGGCGAGCGTCATGATCACTACACCAATAAGCTAGGTACTCTTTTTTTCACCCCTGTTTTTGAGTCAAATTTATGATTATTTTCTACGAGATGGTTTGCAAATTCGGAAAAAAGTTGTTATTAAGACACCTCATACGTTCGTACGTCTCGAAACCGGTAGACCTAAAATCTAGCAGTGGTTTATACTAATTTA
Organism: Agrypnia vestita; assembly: GCA_016648135.1. NCBI lineage: Eukaryota > Metazoa > Arthropoda > Insecta > Trichoptera > Phryganeidae > Agrypnia > Agrypnia vestita. The sequence continues at coordinate 48,002 of JADDOH010002209.1, forward strand.
ATTAGCACTATAATGTGTAACCAGAAAGTTAATGCTTTAAATATTAAAAATATTAACGAGATCAAAAAAAACTCATTATATTGTCATTTAAATTTAAGTTCATCTTCTGCTGATTGGTTACATTTTGGAAACTCAGTGAGAAGCCGTATTTTCCCAGGTGTCGCTCAATAAAAAACTCAACATCGAAGGCTTGGACGTCGAGCCTCTGAGGGTCCCGCGACGTTTATTGCGCTGGTGGTGACGGGCTCCAGCGAGGATCCGATTAGTCCTAACAGGGACCGGTAATCAGTATGCGGTCAGCGGTGCACCTAGGCCATACATCACCCGCAACGGGGACCGTCAAGAGCTGCTCTGCTGGCAGCTGCGGTTGCAGCAAATATCGGACGGAGGTGGAATTTTCTGCATGAGCCGCCGTGCTGCGACGGGAGACGGACGATCTGGGAAATCAGTAGAATGGAAACGTATAGAAGAAATGCTGGGAAAAACGAAACTTACGAAAATGTTCCTATTAAACTAGTGGCAAAGAAATAACGTCGAAGATAAGATAATGTGGTTTATTATATTCATCAATACTCGGTTCCAATTTATATTTCGCGAATATATTCGGGACCCTACCTGCAACAAATTAATGTACTTTGGGGAAATACCGTAAAAAGTAAAAATGTTATTCGCTTTACTTCAGGTACACAAAATTTACAAGTAATCTATTTATCTACGTATCTAAGTTATTTGAATAAAATGACAAACAAAAAAAAGTAACCCATAAAAACCAAGTTTTTATTATACTCCCTTTCTTTGTAAAATATAACAACAATTAAAGACGAATTAAAACATATAACATTACACTAAACTTACAGTAATTTAATATATTTCTAAAATGTCAGATGTTTTGAGCTTTGATAAGACACTTCATGCTTTGAAGATTAAATTCTAAAAATATTTATCAGTCAATTTAGATTTTCGACATTCGTAGTGAAGTACCTATTACGTATACCGACGGAGTAATTCAAATTTAGAAAATATTCCGCGACGTTATCGGGCCGCTATGCTAGTAATCAAACTTTTCTAATGATTCCAATTTGAAAAAAACAATAAAATTTCTAAAAATCCAAAATTATACTATAATTATTTTTTTTTTTAACGAAAATTTGATACATCTTCTTGATCGTCTACTTGCCAAGTTTCAGTTCGATTGGATCACGGGAAAAGGGTTAAAAATCGATCCAAAGTTTTTTCACCCGGCAAGCCGGTAAGCAAGCAGACGCCACGAGGGAGTAAAAAAACACAATTAATGCGCGGTTCGAAGACGACATTTGGAATGATTTTTTGTCCGGTTTGCGCGGCAAATGAGGTTACCTGACAAATAGAACTTGTTCATTCATTCAAAAACTTGAGATGCAACGAATTATAAGCTTTAAAAACCTATAAACGCGAGTAAAATAGGCCGAATTCGCATACGTGTCTAGGGAGCGCAGATCTGCGCTCTGGCACATATAGGGTACCAAAGTTTTCGCGCGGATCTACGCTCCGGCACACAACCGGTTAAAAGCGTTATTTGCAGTAAAAATTACACTTTTAAAGCGAACCAACTTTAACCTTTAAATCGTTTAAGTATTGACTCTCTATTCGGGCCTATCTACAGAACATTTGTGGGAAACAGCAAAAGTTGCATGAGTTTTGGCATTTGATTTCAATAGAAAGTTTCCATTTTGCAATACAAAAAAATTGCAACTTCACAATAAAGTGCATTTTTGTCACAAAAAAATATTTATGTAAATAGGGGATAGACCAGTGGTACATAACGTAATTTCATGCTGATTCATCTTAGTAGGTTTTTTAGTATAAACCCACAAAAAATTTACAGTTTATTCACAAGTAGGGATGCCTCCGATACTGATACCGATAATATGGTATCGGCGATATTTTTTGCAATTTTTTTTAGTCTTTGTCAATCTCGCGATGTGTCATCGTAATTTTTTCCAATCAGCGTTTAAACTTTTAACTAAAATTACTGCCACTTTACTAGGCTACGCCTGTCCCAGAGTGGCGTTATAGAACACAATTATAATTAACATATAAAAATGTATTTAACGTTTAATAGTGGAAATGTTCTGATAAATTTTTATCTTTATGAATACATCATTTTTATATATTTATACATATTTTTTATTAATTTTTACAATATTGCTAGCGTTAATAAAAATCTGAATAATATTTATGATAAAATAATAAATAGAAGAATTCATAAACGTAAATGTTACCGAAATATTCGTTAACCGGTCGGATAAATTAGAAATTGGCGGTTGATAGCTGTATCCTGTTAATATCACACCGGAAGGTAACTTGCTGTCTACTTGTTTTCAATGGCTTAGTAAATACATACAAATTAACAGTTCAGGGTTGCACACTAAAAAATTAAGCAATATTTTTTTATTAATTAACATAAATTATTGAAGTAAACATCACACAGACGAAGCTATTTATATGGGAAACCTGTATGGAAATCTTTATTGGGTGGCCCAGAGCTAAAGTCCTGTATGAGCTGGCTTAAGTGATATCTTTACACAATGTAACGTTCACCGATTCCACCGAAAGGATATCCACACATTGTCCTCTGTGGAAAAAATCCAATAATTGTGTTCTAAAAACGTACATACCAAAATATTTTTAATAATGTTTCATTAATTTATATAAATAATAATTAATTATTTCATTTAATATTTACGAAAATGTTGTTAATATAGAATATTCAGCTAGAGTAGTAGGTACCTATGTACCTACCTATTTAGGTACTATAATACATTTAAGCAAAAAAATGTGCTTTCTATAAATGTATCACTAAAATCTTATGTATACTATTATTAATTTGACTCGGTAACGACAACAAAGTAGCTATTGTTTTTTTATTAAAATTTATTGGAATTATAATATTTTATATATTTTTTATTTTTTAATGTAGTTAATATTTCACTCTGTATATTGATTAATAACCGACTGTAAATGCGTGTCCAAAATTCGTATAGACTAAATGGAAAAAAAAATCTTTGTATTGTAAATTGTACTAAAATCATATCTCTGTCCCTCTTTTTTTAAAATCTCAATTATATAACTAAGCCAACTTTTAATATTTAGGACTCGCATCATGAATCACAAGTGTGTAATGTACATATGAATTTAAGGTGTTTTGACTTGTAAGATCAAGAAAAATATATTAATTTCAAAAAAATATTTATAAATTGCAGATTGATATGACCAAGAATTGTTTGATTCGTGCGGTGAAAGGGGGAAAGTAAGGGAAAGAGGGAAGTGGATGGCCGACAGCCCTGCTTTTAGACATCTATTTTCCGCTGGGCAAATAGGATAGGATTGCCGCTTCTGGAACGGTGGACCAACCAGAGAGCGACTGGCAACATTAAAGGAAATACGAATATATATGTAAACTGTAATTTAAAAAGATTATTTAATTTCTAAATACATTGTCATAGGTAGAAAATAATAATCATTTTAGAGTAAGAATCAATTTATTACTGTAGGTGCATTGTATCTATCGAAACATGTCGTTGTATAACTTTATTTGTATCTGTCTTGTCTTGTTCTTGCCGGATCTATAAAGTAGTTATTGGATTCTAAAATTATTTTTACTGCCATAATAAATATTTGAAAAAATTATAAACATCGTAGCATTAGCAATGTACCTACATACTCTAAGGTTTTTAAAGCAGTGATTAAACTTTCTAGAGGTGATTTGATTTTTGTGAAGTTTTAATTACAAATTTCGATTAAAATTACAAAAAAAACAAGTTAAATTGATATACAAGAATATACGCTAGTGCTGTTTGAGTAGTTCCTCTTATCATATCATACCAGGATACTTAAAAATCCTATTAATTATACATATTTTTTATTTTTTTATTCATTTATTAACGCCCTACAGGGCCTTTACAAACAAATACGTAAAGTGTACATTTATAGAAATATTAAAGATTAAGATAAAAAAAATATATTAAAGAATAAATAATAACTTTTAAAAATAAGAATGCCATAAAGTGGAAAGAAATTAATTAAAATAGAGAAACAATATATAAAGATAAACATAATATAAAGTAAAAAGCAAATATATAACAAGCAGAAGCATAGGGAAAACATAATATAATAGAAATTCAAAAACAAAAAAGTACCCAATAATATAGACTGAAAAGCACAAGCCTAGAATGTCATAATATAATAAAAAATTTAAAAACAAAAAACAGTTAGTTATACCTATCACTCAACCAACAATCAAATTAAAATAAAAAAACATAACAGTTAGTTATATCACTCAACCAACAATCAAAATAAATATAAAACAATTATTTTAGTTGAATACTAGTAATACAATCAATTATATAAAGACAGAATGTTAGTAAACTTAGTAAAAACCACTACCAGATTTACGGTCTAACGATTTCGAGACGTACACGTCTCTTCGTTAGGACCAACACTACACTACTATATTCACAACACTATACACCCCAACCATAGTATTGTCACACTATGGTTAGGGTGTATAGTTGTGAATGTAGTAGGGTAGGTCTCGAAACCGGTAGACCGTAAATCTGGTAGTGGTTTTTACTAAGTTTACTAAAATTCTGTTATTATGTCTTACCACAAAGTTAATGCTTTAAATATTAATAATAATAATAAAATTATATAAAGGTTTAACTTTTCTCCTGAGCAAACAGCTCCCCGGTAGTCACGCCACTGTGTTCAGGATTGTACAATAGTCAACGCCTCCTGGCGGCTCCAGATGGAAGCACCGTACCCAGCAACGTGTTGCGTTCGCGCCTTTAGGAAAGCTAATTTAAGTGCAGGCGCAAAGACAACAAAATTATAGGAAAAGCGCCCCCGGCCCTGCGCAGGTGCGCGGCACACACGGCCGGCCGCCATTGGTCGGGCGGCCATCTTGGATCTTCCCGCCAAACCTGTAAATTATTTCATTTGCCAAATTAATGTGCGTTTCAAAGGAGGAAAGGCTAACAACCGGGCGGTCCGCTGGCCCAGTGGCTTCCTGTTTACGGGCTCCAAGCGGTCGACCATTTTTTACACAATTCTTTAAAATTAGTTTAAAAAATAACGCGGACACAATCTGTGCTATTAGCAAATATATTAGAAAATAGCAATATTGGTCTTAAATCAGATCTTGATCCCAATCTTGCGAGGTATGTATAATATTGTATTGCCGCCAATTTCGATGTTTTAAGTTTGACATGTTTGAAATTAACGAATCAATCAGAAAGCTCTAAAACGTAAACAAACGTTAAGTTTCTTCTTCAAATATAGCAAATAATAATAATAGTTATCTATTAAATTTATTTTCATGTTAAGGAGGTACTTTATATTATTCATTTTCCATATATAACTTTTTTAATATTCTGTTTGTCTATACTTCGATTTTTAAATTTTATTTTTGTTATCTTGACAAAGAAGCCATTGGCTTCGAAACATGTTGAATTTTTTTCAATAAAAAAGTGGTGTTTACAAAGTTATTTTATATAAATTATAAACGTTAAGTTATTCCCAATTTCAAATAATGAGCTTTCTAATTGATTGAATTCGTTAATTTCAAATCTGCCAAAAATATAAAACGTCAAAAAACGGCGTCACAATGTTATATACGCATACAATAACTGTCAAGATATAAAAATAACAATATTGTTGTGTTCAGAATACGGATGAATGTAAACTCAAATAAATCAAGTCTGACACGTCATAACTAAAGTTAATTCCATGTATATATCATGACAAAAATATAGATATTATCGTCATCATCAGCCTCTCCCGAGGATTGCCAATCAACTCTTTTCATCCATCCATCCTCAGCTCGCCACTCTTCTGACGGCATTTAATTGATTGGTTAAATTAATTGGTTACGTAAAAGTCATGCTGCGATGATCCCACTGCACGCCCCTGCTAAAGATACACAGACATATATATACATACATATACAGCGTAGAGAGAGTTGGGTTAATATGTATATAACAAATATGAAAATAAAATTAGAAGCTGGAGAAAGAAAAGGATTTAATAAAGAAATAAAATCACCTGGTGCATCTAATTGACGCGGGGACAGTGGGAGATCATCCTCCCCCGTAGGGAAAAAGACAACACAAAAACAATATCTTATCTGTACAGGCGTACGTGACTTTGTGTTAGTATCAAGGTTCACTCCCATCATCTTGTATATAAGGCATATCAGATGTTCAGCCCTGTCAATCTATTCTTAGTCGTATTGCATCTCACACGTGTCACTGATGAATTAAAAAAATGGGGGCACGTGCAACTAAGTTTAATCAACCCTTTAACCACTAGATAGCCTATAGAAATAGTACTCAGTTTAGACTGTGCTATATTTTGACATTATGAAAGAAGTATACACTTAATACTCTTTATGACCAAATAATGTTTCTGCAAATTAATAAGACTTTCGTCCTTTTGATTAATTTTTATTTATCTTAATTACCTATTTATGTTGTGTAGGCTAATACATGATTTAATTTATACGCATTGCATTCTATCTAGTCATTTATAAGTTTTTATAATAAAATGTTTGCACTCCTGTTTAAACCTTCTTATATTCACTGTGTTTTGAATTCCTTTTGGCAGGCTATCGAAGATTTTTAAACCTTTGTACATCAGACAATTTTGAGAGGTGTTTTTATTTCTCTTCTGTAGTCTTATGTTGTCGCCTCCTCTTGTATTGTAAGGATGAAAATCCCTATTCAGCTTCATCCTATTATCAAAGCATTTGGTTAATAATTCGTGTCTAATTTTAAATATTTGCACCAATATATTGTACTTTATTCTTTGATTTACTGTTTGTAGTCCTAGGGCATTCAACATTTTTGTTATTTTGGTTCTCCTATTACACTTCAATATTATGCGCATCGCTCTGTTTTGTACTTTTTGAAGTTTGTAGCTTATAAATAATATACTGGAACAATAATCAATGTGCGGGAAAATCATAGTATTGTATATTAATAAACTTATATTTTTAGTTAAGTATATATCTTCTTATTCTTCCAAGTAAAGACACTTTTTTGCAGTTTTCTGGACAACATATTCAGTATTTTTTATAAGTGTTCGTATTTTATACTGTCTAGGTTTTCTAATATCTCATTTTCTAGTTTCACATTATATTTGGTTATTCTTTTTTTGCTTCCAATTATCATACATTTTGTTTTTGATCGGGATAGGATCCGCATAGCCAGGTAATGGGAGCGTGGGACGGGAATATCAGTGGAATTATACAATAAAATTGTACCAGTATATGGCAAATATATTGTATTGTGAAAATATATTTGTCATTATAACTTGTCGTCAATAGAAAAAAATGCATAATTTCTTTTGAGTATAAAAGTTCATAATTTGAATCATAAAAAAACTCACTTATATAACAAAAACTTAAAGGCTCACTGTCTCCCGTTAGATTCCTGATTGTTCTGTAGGCTAGTTAGTGTATGCTTGTCAGTGTAGTATTTAACAATACTATGATTGTGGTGTATAATGTTGTGAACATAGTAGTGTACTGTTGGTCCTGACGAAGAGACGGGTACGTCTCGAAACCGATAGACCTTAAATCTGGTAGTGGTTTTTACTAAGTTAACTAACATTTTGTCATAAAAGTACGTAATGTATATATGACTTTTTTATGTGGAAAATAATGTTTCATAATGCGCCTCTGCTCATCGAATGGTATCAAAACCCGTCGTGGATTTTGCGGGCTGGTCGCCACTTCGCGTGGCTGTAGTCACTTATAATTTGCGCTGACGAGCTGCGAAAATACACTGACTGAATTTTTAATTGAAGTTCTTCCATCGTATTACATTCGTAACGAGAAAGTTGTAATGAATCAACTTTCAATAATAATAAATTGGCATTTAAAAAAAATGAATTTACTTTGATTAATGCCTTTCCAGGCGGTTTATTTAACAAATAAGTTAATTTAATTTAATTTGTCTTAAAAACAATAATTTTTCCGAATTTTCAAACCATCTAATAGAAAATAATCATAAATTTGACTCAAAAAAAGGTTGAAAATATTAAATACCAATAATAAAAATTTTAAAAAAATAATCTAACAAATTTTCGTTTAAAAAAAAACAATAATTATAGTATAAATTTGGATTTTTAGAAATTGTTTATTACTCCCTTTCGTAGTGTCGTCCGACTCGAGCCCGACGCGTGGGGTAAGCGCCAAACCTATTTCAACTAGTAAATGAGAAAGGGAGTATAATAAAAACTTGGTTTTTATGGGTTAGTCTTTTCTCTGTCAATTGTTATTCGCTCCCAACGTACTTTCGCAGAATTTGATTTTTTTATTTATTTTTATTATATATATAATAAAAATAACACATTTAATATAAAATATAACACAAAATATAAATAACACATTTAATACGAATGTGTTATTTGTATTTTGCAAAGTCGCTCCAGGCACAGTGTTTACATGGCTCACTGTGTTAACTTATGATATTATATATATATGGATTAGAATTTTGTCGAGATTCATCTCAAAACTCGCACAAAGTACATTAGAGTACAAAGTTGAGTATGGCGCGAGTTTTGTGTTGCATTACGTCTCCGAGACGCGAGATCAAAGTCTCATCCGTACACGCGCTCCATTAAGCGTGAGCACTCATAAGTTTAAATTAGAATTAACGTCGCAGTTAAATAATGGAGAGGAGATTAGACCCGATAAAATGCGCCGCGCCCGCAGTCGCGCATTAATCGATCATCTCCCCTAAGTACGTCCCCACTTACAATGGCCGATTGATAATCTCGCGGACGTGAAATTGCAGAACAAATGTATGATGAGAGCGGCGGAGATGATTTCCTGGTGCAATTTACCCCGGGAGATGTCGGAAGCCGGCGGTCACGCTCCATCGCCAGCGCGGCAGCCTCCGCTCCAGCGCGCGCACTTAATGGACCGACATACGTGACCGACTGGGATTAAACACGAGGAATCTGACTGGTTAACCCCTTGGCGGCCATTCATTTGTTGATCAATATGATAGTAGTAATGGTAAAAATTCCAGCGAAGGATCGGGATCCCCTTGAGAGTGTATGTGGGACAAACAGCACGCACGATTTCAAAGAGGGTTGATGAGCATAAGAGAGCATGCAAACTCGGTCACCCGGAAAAATCGGCATTGGCTGAGCATATTCTAGATACGGGTCACCATTTTTCACTTGAGCCGAAAATCCTGGGAAAGCCCAAAGGTCACCACACGCGCCTGGTCTCAAAGAAGCAATTGAAATATACAAGCACCCGGTAAACATTAATAGAGATAATAGAGAAGTTAAAAACCTCGTGGTATCCAGCGCTGCGGGAGAAATCAAATCGACGATCCGTTAGTAGATACACAACACACTACATCAAGACACACACACCCTGCTTTCGACACTGTACTGCAATCCAGTACTTAACATAACACAAACTCGGAGACACTCTGATTTCGGCACGGTATTGCAAGGCAATACTTAACCTACACTTCAACACACACTCATCACATCAGCCCCGATGATGGACCCTGCAATGGGATCCGAAACTTTGGCCAGAGAATATCCCAGAAAACTATACACAGAAGATAGTAAAAACTCATCTTAAACGCGAACCATCTTTTGGTTAAGCTAGCAGCAATAACTTTTCGGAATTCACAAATCTCCTTTTGGAGACAGGACACACAATTAAAAAAGAATAATAGTATTGAGATTCTTCTTATAAATAATAAAAATGTATTTATTGAAGATTCTACCCAGACTGCATGGTTAGGTAACAGATATGCGCATATCTCTGATATTTTTAATTTCAGTTTAGCACAAGACAAAGATTTACTACTAAAAGCTCTACACTCTGCCGTCCTGAATTCATAAATCACAAACAAATTATTATACCTATTAGTTTAACCTTGTATATATTTCACATCTCCTTTTTCTAAATTACTGTTATAACTTTAAACAACTGTCTATACTACGTCAATTGTGTAATTTTTTGCTATTCTATTCATTGGATTTCTTTTATATATTATTATGTAAAAGGTACTTCTGTGCCTTGTATTTAAATAAATAAATAAATGTTTAGAAATCAAGACATGCCTGAATACTAAAGCCGGTTTAATTAATTACCAGTTAAAATTTACGAATAACCCAGTATTTGAAAAGAACATTACAGTGGAAAAAAACAATAAATAATAAAACATAATAAGTCAGAAACATTGTGCAAGAATATAAAAATATTGATATATATGTGTGATATATCAATTCCAATTAATTAAAGAGTGTATATGCATGTGCACATGTCATGATATATATCATAAAGATACACAGACGACTTTACAAATCCTCAAAGTCTAAAAATTCTCTATACATCACTAGTACGAAGTATATTGGAATATTCGTCAGTTATTTGGTCACCTTATTACACAACACATGTTACGAGAATCGAGAGAGTGCAGAAAAAGTTTCTACGTATTATGTCAAAAAAAGCTGGTCAACACAACAACCTTCACAGCTACGAAGATCAACTTGCCTTTTTCAAGATGCACAAACTTGAATCCTGACGGAAAATATCCGATCTCGTTGTGCTACACAAGATTCTCAGCGGAGCTATTGATTCTCTCTCTCTCTTTCTATCTGATAAAAATTTGCATGTTAAACCCCGTATAAGAAACCCGGAGTTCTTTAGAATAAGCCAGCACACTTATAATGTCAGTTACTTTTCTCCCATCACATGGTTGTGTCGCACATATAATTTGTATTGTGCTGACCCCAACATTGATGCTGATATTCTTGCAGATACCTTATTTTCGTTCAAAAACTCACTCATACCCAACATCCATTTTCTAAACGATGACATGAACCTATAGATCCATTAAATCAATCATTCATTAAATACTAATCGCACTACATTCAAACACTAAATATACAATACACATAAATGTACATGTAAAATATAATTAATTGCAAAAATACATGTTACTAGAGCATGCCGAAGACACTTGTAATTGGGATAGTGGGCATAGTCTTCACTATTATGTTTATTATCAGAGTATCATGTACCTATTATCCTGTTAGTGTCTCTAATAAATAAAATAGAGAAGAGTTAATAAAAGTAGAGAGAGTTGGGCTAACATGTAGGTATATAAGAAATATGAAAATAAAATTAGAACCTGGAAAAAGAAGAGGATTTAATAAATTTAACAAACAATTGAATTCTCGTGCAAATCTGAGATACTCGCATGAAAGGGTTACTCGGTTGGAGCGGGACGGATCGATGTTCGCGCCGCAGCCTCTGATCAGATAATTAATACTTTAATCAGCAATAATCAATAGAGATGTGCAGCGTAACGAGCACTCCTCGTTGTCGAGTTGAGCAGCAATCAGCGGCCATCATGAGGCACCAGCGCAGCGCCGGCCAGCATACTGATTAACATTCCCTACTGTTTGACTACACAAATAAATATTCAAATGTTTCCACTGTCGTAGTCACAGATATTTGATTTCATAGATGCATGAGCTCTGATCAGTAACGTACTTCCATGGGTTCACTTTTAAAAATTAACCCATAAAAACATATTCTTCTTCTTCTTCTTCCTAAGCCTGTTTCTCTCCACTGCTGGATGTAGGCCTCTTCCATTTTCTTCCACTCATCTCTGTTTCTCCCCCTTCGCATCCAGGTTCTTCCTGCTTGCTGACTATGTCATCAGACCACCTTTTGGGAGGTCTTCCGACGCTTCTATTTTTTGTCCAGGACCTCCACTGTAGGATTCTGGGTGCCCATCTAGTATCCTCCTGTCGAGCCATAAAAACATAGTTAGTAATAATTATTTTAGAGAAGTACCAGAAAGTAGGTATGTACTTGCAAGAACATCTGAGATGAATTTGCATGTTAGTATGCGTGTGTACGTGTGACCACAAATGAGTAGGTTGTTGGTGTAGTGGTCACGTCTAGTGATCTGGTGGTTGGTGGTTCGATCCCCATTCTAGGAAACCCGCAAGTTAATCCTATTTTCATAGCACAGGCTTTTTTTTGGCTTAGTTTCAGAATAGTAAAAATATTAATGCCATTCTCTATTTTTTGCATTATGCGTGCATTATCATCGACATCGTCAATGTGCAAAATTTCAGCTCGATTGGATGAAGGGAAATGTTTTAATTTTCTCTTCTAAGATTTTTCCGTGTTAATATGAAGAATTTCAATTTTACTAGTTTAGAAACTGGTTTGAAAATAATTAAAACGATATTTATATTTTTTAAATAAAAACACATTTTTAATGCGAAGTTGCAATTTTTAAACATAGGATATTTTAAAACATCAGTTGAATCAAAATACGAGTAGAAAGGTAGACAGAAAATAGAACGAAAAAATATTAGATTGGCAAAATTAATCATTTATAAAATTCGGTGCATGTACTTACGTACACACGTTACAAGTTGTACCTTTTATTGGCTGTGTTGCAACTCAAGGTATACAACACAAACTAGAATTACCATCAATGACAGTTCTCCATTAACAGATAATAAAGGCGGTAACAAATTTAAAAACTGATTTATATTAAATAACTTCATGCATAAAATAAACAAAAATAACGAAACACATGCGATTTTCGTTACACCATTTTCATACTTGATGTCTTCATTTATAAGAGTTGCTTTTGCTTGAAAATCACTCGGAAAACCGCCATTATAGTTTTTGATTGGGGAAAATATACTCGATGCATGAATTTCGTTGCATCCTAAATTTTCACGCCTAAAGAAGGATAACTTCAAAAATAAAAATATATCGGTTGTATCAAGGATATTACAGATTTAATCAAAAATGGCCTAGCATTACTTAATACGCATTAGTCATTATTTTCGATATTTTGAATATAAATATACAGGGTTATTTGGAAAACATTAATAACCTCGCAGGACTATACTCCTGCCTTGATTATGAGTCGAAAATGTTCAAGCTATTATGACCTAATATCAATAGTTAAGGAGATATGCGACATCAAAGTTTGCATTTTTTTTTCAAAATTTCCGACTTACTTTTTGTAAAACGTTGGACTATCATTACAGTAACTTATATCGAGTATGAAAAATTCATTCCCTTTAATACAAATCAAATAAAAAAATAAAAACCTTCGAAATCCAATTGGAAAACATTCTAATTGGATTTTTTTCAGGGTTTTAATCATTTTATTTAACTTGTATTGAAACAAATGAATTTTTCGTAATTGATATTAGTTACTATAATGATAGTCCAACGTTTTACAAAAAAATAAGTCGGAAATATTGAGAAAAAAATGCAAGCTTTGATGTCACATATCTCCATAACTATTGATATTAGGTCATGATAGCTTGAACATTTTCGACTCATAATCAAGGCGGAAGTATAGTCCTGCGAGGTTATTAATGTTTTACAAATAACCCTGTATATACACTTTATATTTTTTCACATATTTTTCAACGAGACAAATATTTACTCTAACTGTAATTGTATTAAATTTTTTAAAGAGTGAAAAATATTGCTACTCGTGGATTGCGCAATGTATTCTGTTCCAGATGAAACTAATGGACCACGTCGAAGCTTAGAAACCACTAACCACTTATTTTACCTTCCGAGAATATAGAGATCATTAAACCGACTCTCTTTAAATCCCACAAAATTGACATTTTCACTCTTGAAAACACTTTTTACGTCTGTAGCTGCAGGTGTCCCAAGATATTAGTCAGGTTCATTAGAAAGTCTTTTTACCAATCTGCGTAATATGTAATGTAAATCTTTATAATATAAAATTTTGGTTTCGTGTACCGATGCACATACGCGCATCAAAAGTAATATTTCTTTGGCATATATAAAATAAACAGCGCATCACTTCAAAGCAGGTACAATAAAAGAACGCGAAACAAACCAGCCGCAAGAACTGACAACTAAAGAGACATCCGCACATTACAGAAACCTGTTTTACATCGGCAAAGCGACGGACATCAGCGCAGCGGCGAAACCTACCGAGCTTCGCAAATATCGAGATTAAAAACCATCGGGAGAGTTTGGCCAGATGGCGGCAAAAAGTTTTTTTAATTAATAAATTTGTACAGATTTGTATTAAATAACTTCATGGTGTAAAAAAATTCATCGTATGATGCTTTTCGTTGCATTACTAAATTTTTACCTCAACGCGCCTAGAGAGGTATAACTTCAAAAACTCACGACTCGGGATCGCGATCTTCATGAAACACGCTTTCTTGTATAGGTATACTGTCACGTCGAAGTCTCTCGAACGTTCCACATGAATCTAGAATAAACTGGGCTATTCTCATAATCACTAGAAATATAGAGAAAATACAAGAAACGTGAAGAAACTAGTCGAACATCTCGAACATTTAACAAACCGACAATTTTGTATAAACAGCGAGCGCGCGCGCGTCGAAGACACTTAATTATTTCTAACAGTTCGGCGATTCCATAGAAATCACCGGCGATTCAGTATGCGACCAGCGACAATAAATTGAGAGAGTAACAGGCGTTTGGAAATATGCGCGACCGCAGACGGGCGAAGATTCTAGCAAGAGAGGATAATGTGTTCCACAGACGAGTGATTAAGTGTGTTATAAATAAAAGTTTAAATAGTTTTTAGTGTTTTATTTGCCCCCCACAGCTACTATCCCGTGACTTGACATAATTTTCTTGGCTCACCAATAATGTGCCAAAAATCATTTTTCTCTTCGTTATTCGAAATGGCCCAACATAAAGGCGTAGCTTCGTTTATTTCTTAGGAATACGTAATATGTATTATCTGTGGATTTTTTTAGAAACACTATTTACGGTTTGCCTAAAAATGATATTTAATGAATCGATGGATTTCTCGACTCGAGTCACGCTTTATTTCATTCACGTCTGTGTGCGAGTGACACGGAGCGCGGCCAGACCGGCATACAGCGTGCCAGCACAATTGGTAATTCTGGGACGCACGGGCCGCTATTCTCTCTTTAAAATTATTTTTTGTATCGATCCCCAAAATCCCGGGATTGAGGATTTTCAATCCTGCGATCATTATCCCTAACTGTGGAATCGGTATATTTTTAGGTGACTCTATTAGGCAGATCTATTTATTATCTGGGACATTTTTATTAGTAAGAGCGTTGTAAAAAAGATTTATTATCCATGACATATTTATTAACTAACTAACTAATCATCACGCCGTTTTACCGCAGGTGTAGGCAGAGAGGATAGAACGCCATATTTTTATATATTGGCAAACCAATTTTGCTTCGGCTACATTCATAGATCTTTTCATGCAAGCTTTGCGGTTGTTGAGGCTTTCAACAGGGCCATCCTCCAATATTTGTAGTATTTGATCACTCAACACACGCCCCATATATTTTCTTAACCATCTTTTCCTCGCTCATACGTTCTACCATGACTAGAGCCTCCAAATATTCGTGTTTCCAACTATTCGAATAACGAATAAAAATAATGATAATATATTCGAATATTCGAACATATTCGTAAAATTTATAGGAAAAGAATAATTTACTTTGGATGATAAATACAGATAAATACATTCTATATATAATATTATAAAAAAACATAATAATTGTAGAGAATTTATTTATTTTAATTTTTAAAAATGTTATAAAATAAAACAAAAAATATATTGAAAAATAATGTTGAATTTGGAAATACAAATTTAAAAATAAACACAAAAAAATATATTTCAATTTTGTAAATATACATATATAAAAACAATAAAATATTAGATACAGACGAGTCAGTATTCTCTCGATTACTGACAAAATTTTATATATGTTTATATTACTTCATATGTCACACCCCACGTGCAAGTTTATTTAAAATTATTTTGTATATAACTTCTTGTTTGTCGGCTCAAGTATTTATGAAAACGCCGACTCCATCGTTGACCTAACCGTAAGTGCTTATTGTAATAAAACTATAAAGACATTGAAGGTGACCCACCACATACCCTGGGCTGTATTATGCGCCGAAGCGTCCATATCAGCCCAACACATTCGCCGCCTGGTTGGCATTATTTTATGCTAAAGCGTCCTCTCCGCCCGGCCTTGCGTCCCAGCATAACAAGAAGCAAGACCAGGCGAGTCGGTCGCGCAAAACCTTCAATGTCCCATGCTAAAAGTCTTTATTTTTAAAAGAGGTTTTACAAAATTACAATAAAAGAACATCTATAATCTAAAAAATACAACATAAGAACACCCGAGGAGACATCGCACGGGACAAAAATAAATCAACACCCCTCCTTGGAGGGAAAGGGACAAAACAAAAATAAAAACATGTAGCACTTGTGCCAGAAAAGGTAAAACCACCGGTATGACACCGATCAGGAGAGACAACGTAAAATTGACAAAATATGATACAAAACAGAAAGATAACATGGTTGTGCAAATAAAATGGAAAATAACGATAGAAAACACAATGAAATTAACAAGAATGTAAAGAGAAAATAGAAGTAATAAACAGAAAAAGTGAAATTGCAAGATTATTAAAAGAAAACAAAGAAAGACCAATGTAGGGCAGCATGGTCAAGGGTACATCAGGACCACTGAGCAGGACCCCTCAGGATTTCCCAACGGGTCACCCAAATTCCCACGAACACTTTAAAAAGTCTGAAGTTATCCTCACAACTCACAAGGTCGGCATTTGTAAGACGCCGACCTGTTCCATGTGGCCCATTTATGCCCTCAATCAAAGCTTCTCTTGCATCCCTCATCAAAGAACAGTCCCACAGGATATGTCCCGGAGTCTGGGCCACACGAGCACAGACGCACCAAGGGTGGGTGGAGAGCCCAAGATCATGTAACTTAGATCTGAACTCTCCATGACCCGACAGCAGCTGTACTGTGTGGTGGTTCAGTGTGGGGAAATACCCTTCGGAATCCTTTCTTTCTTTCACCGCCACCCTCGGGAAGAAGCTGTGGGTCCACCTCCCGGTGGTAGCGGCATCCCATCTTTCTTGCCAAACTTCGATCGTGATCCGTCTAATCCTTCTGTCCAACTCCTGGAACCGCTCGTTTTCCAGGCGCCTGAGAGTCCTACCGAAGTAGTCAGTTTCCAGACCCCGCCTAAGTTTACGGCGCGCGCAGGTCTCCAAAACCTCCAAGTCTGCAGGGAGCACCCCCGCTAGAACCGGGAGGGCCTGACTAGAAACCGTCCGGTAGGCCCCCGTCAGCGCCAGCAACGGAACTCTCTGCCCACTATTCAGAGCTGCAGCGACAACCCTAATCCGGAGCCTATGCGACCAGACCTCGGCTGCATACGTGACCTGAGCCACATAAGTAGCCTTGTAAACTAGTCGCATAGCCGGCGAACGGATGCCCCAGTCCGCAACACTCATCCGCTTCATGGAAGCAAAGAAGACCCCCGCACGGTCGGAGATGGTCTTGACATGAGCCAGAAAGGAGCCCGACATGTCAAAGGTCACTCCTAGGTACTTAACTTCTCTTTCAAATTTTACAGTTATTCCATCCACTTTCAAAATCGGATTCCTAACCTGACTCAAGCCACCCTTCATCTTCAGAGCAACCGTTTTCGAAGGCGCCAGAGCTAACTTGTTTCTTTTACACCAGTCAGAAATCATCGCAATTGACCTATTACCCTTTTCCTCTAATTCTCTGCGAGTCTGTCCAGAAACGAGCAGGAGAGCATCATCCGCGTAGGCTATAGTCGTGCAGTCCACCGGTAGCGGAAGCAGTAACAGGTCGTCAAAGAGGATGTTCCACAGAGTCGGTCCTAGAACCGAACCCTGAGGGCAACCCCTGTCCAGAGGCCTGGTGCGGGATAATCCACCATAGCTGAGGGTCACGGTACGATCACCGAGGTAACTTTTGACAATGTCAAAGAGATACCCCGGACACTGCCGGACCTTCAGCTTGGTAAGAATCATCTCCCACCAGGCATTATCGAAGGCACCCGATATGTCCAAGAAAATACCTATGACATACTTCTTACAATTATTCTTCACCCAATCACGTGCAAACAACATGGCGTGCTCCGTTGACCTACCCCTGACAAACCCAAACTGTCGGTCACAGGCAGGCGAGAGATTTCTCTCAAGCCTGTTCCGGATCACCGTCTCAAGCACCTTCCCGAAAACAGGAAGGAGTGTGATTGGGCGATACGCACCTGGATCTGACCGAGGTTTGGAGTTCCCCTTGGGTATGATTGAGAGCACACCTCTCTTCCATACGGTAGGAAAAACTCCTACACTAATGCACTTATTCATCACAAACAAAACTTCTTTACTGGCATACCTCCAAACATTCTTCGCTATCGCCCCCGTAATCTTGTCCACACCGGGAGCCTTCCCAGGACCTAGGTTCCTAAAAATGACGCTCAGCTCAGCTCCCGTCACAGGTGGTGGCACTCGAGACTCTAGCAGCATAGAGCTAGTTGGGAGACGGGCCAGGGCACGGACAAGCCGGTGATGGTCCTCCTCCCCTCCAGTCCGCTCCAGAGGCACAAGTTTCTCCAAGAGCCCATCCAGGGTGGAGATCAGACCATCCGTCGTCCTTCCGCCGAGAGTGATCCCGGAAAGGAGAGCAACGGGGTTTCCGACACTCCTCCGGACAAGCCCAGTGATTCGCCAAGGATCGGCATTCCCAATCTCGGTCACCCACTGTTGCCAGTGGGCCCGCTTGGCGCTACGGATCGCCGCCGTGTAAGCCGACCTAGCCACACGGAGCTCCTCCACCAGGGTTTGCTGCACCATAGGAGCAGCAAGACCCTGACGAACAACCCCGCAACGCCGATAGGCCCGACGGTAGGCAGCCCGCAACACCCCCAGGTCAGTATTCCACCAGCGGGCTGAAAAATTTTTCCCCGGGCGAGTGCGACCGATAACGGAGTCGGCCGATCTCACTACAGCCTCGTTTAAGAGCTCACCAACCAGGGTTGGATCTCTTACACTTCTCTCATAAATACCTAATAGTTCCTCATTCAGGGTTGATCCAAAAGCGTCCCAGTCCACGTCCCTGGATTTAAACGTCCATGTGTCTCTTGCGATTCTCGCTGGGACTCGAGAGAGATGAAAAGTGATTAGGCGGTGGTCACACTCAATCGCACCGTCCAACACTCTCCAGTCTTTGACAAGTCCCAGCATATTATTCGTACATAAGGAGAGATCAACGCGACTCTCCCCACCGGCATACCCTGCAAATGTTGGCAGTGAACCTGCCTCGTTGAGGATATTCAGGCCGTAACAAGCGATGAACCCCTCAACGGCGATTCTACGATCGTAGTTATTGTGCTGCCCAGAGTGATCATGCCAGAGGGGAGACCGAGCATTAAAGTCTCCACAAATCAACACATGCTTCCCTTTTAATTCATCCAGGGTACGGGAGAGACCTAGAATGTGAGGGCCCACAGGGTCGCCGTACCTGAAGTAAACCGAGATAAAATATATCTCGATCCCTTCAAGCACGACGGAGGCGCACACTCGATACCCATCGGAGAGGTGTGCCAGGTACAGGGGTTTCAGGTGACTAGTATCGACCAATATACCTGCACCCGGCGACACACCCTCCTCGATCATAACGAGGGGCGCCTCAATCCCGGGAGACCTGCTCTGCCTCGTGTACTGTTCCTGTACCAGAATCATGGTTAAATTAAGTTCACCAATCGCACGCTGCAACTCAAGGGATGCAGCGCGCGATCCGCCAACATTAACCTGGCCGATTTTAATCTCACTAGCCATAGTTAGTAAGTTTCACGCTGAGATCGACCGCGGCTTGCAGTGCAGGACACTCCGCGTCGCCCGTGCGATGTTCGGCAGGTTTCTTGAAGCGAGAGCATGTGGCGCATCGCGGAGGGTCGTCTAGTTTTGTGCACGCCTCTTCTTTGTGACCTTGAGTGGCACAATGACGGCACGTATCAACTTTCTGTTTACAAGACTTTGTAATATGCTCATACATATGGCATTTGTAGCACCGTGTAGCACCAATGAAATCACGTACTCGGCATGACTGCCAACCTTCTTTCAGGTATATTCGCCCATCGTCAAGAATAATTTTCCTAACTGCTGGCAAAACGGTGTAAACACAGTTTGCACTATCGCCATCACGGCGGCCAAACATGTTTATTCTTTTTGTCGTTTTTTTAAACTCCTCAAAGGATACCTCCGTATTTCCATCGATATTTGTGGCATAGAATTCTTGGAGGAAGGTGTTCTCATTTAAACTTCGAGGCACATCGTAGATGGCCACTCTTGGCAATCTGCCCTTCGGTTCTATCATGACTAATCCCTTGGATTCCAATCTGCTCTTGGCAGCCTTTATGCTAGCCAGACCTGTGTTTGACGAGGTTTCTAGTAAGACCCCCGCTCCTCGGACACGCCTAACCCTGACCAGACGAAAACCGTCATTAGTCGGCTTAAGTGTATCCATAAGAATAGTCTTCGTTGCGTCTGCCGAGGTGCCCTCGGCCTCCTTAGGGTAAATGATAACAGAGGACGGAGCGGGCCCGACCTCTCTCTTTTGTCCTCGAACATTTATTGTTGATGCAACATTGGCGTAAGAAGACTTCAGCGGTGCCTGGGAGGCGCAGCTCATGATCCCCTTCGCTATGTCCTCTCTCAGGATTCCAAATTCATTTTTGAAGCTTTCTCCACCAGAAGCACACTTAGCGATTACATCTATTTTTTCGCTCATTTCTGCAAAAGAGTTGCCGACGCTGGTTTTGAATTCTAGAAGGTCATTATGTGACTTGACATAGCCAATAGTTCTATGCTCTTCCAAAGCGCCCTTAAGGCGTAAGTTCTCAGTTACGAGATCCGTTACCAGTGCTAAAAAATCGGAACTGCAAGCAGTAATTTTCGTCTTTTGTATTATCGTCAAACAATTCTTATCCTCCAAAGTTAGCGAATTTAGCGCCATCGTAATACCGCGGGCTCTCTCCATGAATTCTAGTTCTTGCTCCTTCCCCGATGATCCGGAGACGGGCAACATCGATGATAGTTCCTCCGTTTCAGCCCGTTTCTTCTTTGTTGGCCTGTCAGCGTAAGCACTGGGGCCCCTAGAAGGGGACGTGGACCTACTTGAGATGGGCGTGGCAGCCTGTTCCATCTCAACTAGCAAATTCCTTAGGGCGGATGACACTTGTTCTGGATACTAAGCCCCAGCTACGGAAACTTATAAGCGCGTAATGGCAGGATCAAAGGTTAGGTCGCGAACTATAGTTAATTGGGGGCCTGTGAATCGTATGCGCGTGCAAGGCAAGTGTTCGCAATCCTTAGGTATAAAGTGAGGTACATAAAGTGAAACTACGATGCACTGGAATGGATATAATCGGCGGCAGATGGGTAAGTCATGTCATCCTCTTTCCGTTTTGAGATTATAACGATATATAAAGGTGGCGCACGATTAAGAAGAATGGTCTCGGGTTCGACACCCCAGACAGAGACGGAAGAAGCGCCGACAGTGAAAGCTAACCCCTGTACCGTAAACTTTACATATGTTTTTCCACAGGTGTTGTTTGCATGTTGAATCCGTACTGACCATAATAGGGGCGAATTAATTTGCCAAATAACCCTTCTCTGCATGTATGTGAACTTCCAGGGATCGCGCGGCCCGTGTGCTCGACGCCGAACTTATTTATTCATTTCTATTTATTTGTTTAATTGATGATTCATTAATTAATTAGGTATTTATTTGTCTATTCATATGCCGCGTCCCAGTTATATATAGTCAGGCGGCGTTACGATAGCATCATCATCATCACCATCATCAGCAGTGTCCCAGTTATATATTGTCAGGAGACGTTTCAATAGTATCGTCATCAACATCTTCATTAGCGGTGTTCCAGCCATATATAGTCAGGAGGCGTTCCGATAGTATCATCACCATCATTAGCAGTGTCCCAGTTGTATATTGTCAGGAGACGTTTCAATAGTATCATCATCATCTTCTTCATTAGCGGTGTTCCAGTCATATATAGTCAGGAGGCGTTTCGATAGTATCATCAACATCATCATCATCAGCAGTGTCCCAGTTATATATTGTCAGGAGACGTTTCAATAGCATCATCATCATCACCATCATTAGCAGCGTCCCAGTTGTATATAGTCAGGAGGCGTTGCGATAGTATCTTCATCAACATCATCGTTAGCAGTGTCCCAGTTATATATAGTCAGGAGGTGTTTCAATAGTATCATCATCATCATCATCATTAGCAGTGTCCCAGTTATATATGGTCAGGAAGCGTTCTGATAGTATCATCATCATCATTAGCGGTGTTTCAGATATATATCGTCGGGAGGCGTTGCGATAGTATCATCATCATCATCGTCATCACTAGCGGTGGTTCAGCTTCATATCGTCAGGAGGCGTTTCGATAGTATCATCAACATCATCATCATCAGCAGTGTCCCAGTTATATATTGTCAGGAGACGTTTCAATAGCATCATCATCATCACCATCATTAGCAGCGTCCCAGTTGTATATAGTCAGGAGGCGTTGCGATAGTATCTTCATCAACATCATCGTTAGCAGTGTCCCAGTTATATATAGTCAGGAGGCGTTTCGATAGTATCATCATCAACGTCATCATTAGCGGTGTCCCAGTTATATATCGTCAGGAGGTGTTTCAATAGTATCATCATCATCATCATCATTAGCAGTGTCCCAGTTATATATAGTCAGGGGGCGTTTCGATAGCATCATCATCATCATCATCATCATTAGCGGTGCTTCAGCTATATATCGTCAGGAGTCGTTACGATAGTATCATCATCATCATTAGCGGTGTCTCAGATATATATCGTCAGGAAACGTTACGATAGTATCATCATCATCATTAGCGGTGTCTCAGATATATATCGTCAGGAAACGTTACGATAGTATCATCATCATCATCATCATCACTAGCGGTGGTTCAGATAAATATCATCAGGTGACGTTTCGGTAGTGACAACCTCATCTTCATCAGTGAAGGCAGGGTTCCAGTTACACATCAGCCGGAGAAAATTAGGCAGATCCCATCATCATCGATGGCAGGATTCTAGCTGTACACCTTTTGGAGAAAATACACCGACATCCCTGGCCAGGGGCTAGGCATATCCCTACTGTCCAGATCCACCTTTCCATCTACTAATACGAGGGGTCATGGCCTCGTGAAACCACATGGCAACCAACCATTACAAGTATTTATTTATGTATTGTATATGTAAGTATATGTATGTATATTATATTTTATTAGTATGTATCTATTCGTACGTAGTGTATGAGGGGGCTCTTCACGGGTGGCACAACACCCGTGCGGATGTCTTCCCTCGTCTGGAATGGATTGAACGTATTGATGCATACCAGATTATAATAAGTACTACCTGGGAGGGTGATTGCAGTCACTGTAGTGTCGCGAATGGCCAATGGGCTGTAGTTGCTCACAGGCGAGGGTTGGGGAGCCTAGGAAACTCCCCCTCCCCACTCGCATATTTTTGACTTGACAGGTGGCCCGGGACCATCTTTACAGTAGCTTCAGTATATATACCGTAGTTTAACTTAGTTTAACCTGGAGGAGTTGGAATTCGGGGGGCAAACTGGCTCTGAGCCCGGACGCCAGACACTGACGCGAGGGATGGTGCGGTACTTTGCACAGAAGAGGCCCAACATGAAAAGGCGCATCCAGGCTCAGGTCAACGTATCCGGAACTCGTGTCGGGAGAAGGAAGATGGGATCAGTCACCGATGAGCCTTTGGGTATGGAGGAGCCGAATTTAAAGCAACCACATTTTCCGCGTACACATACATTTACACATACCTTCTACAAACCCCTTACCCATTAGAACCCAACGTAACAGCGAGATAACGGCGGAAGATAAAATTATTAATCAGCGAGGGCGTCGAAGACGGAATCATCCATAGGAGCGGCTACGAAGGACTCGAGGGCTTTCAGGGGATCTATGTACTCTATATGTGCATGCGCATGTGATAACGGCACGTTACTAACCTTTCCAGTGGATGGCGGTCGATCCCATACAGGTAGGACAATGGGGGATCGAGCGGATAGGGCGTGGGAGCAGAGGATCGCGCACTCTGGAAGCGCAGCTACACCAGATGCAGTGGTTTCAGTCCGTAGGAATGATAGGTAAATAATATAGGGCCACGGAACATAGTATGTTTAGCAATTGCACCGTAGGGCTTAATTGACGTGCTAGGTAGTTTTGTTTGCGTTTTCCATGAACATTCACGAACTTCATACCCCAGTATTTAATTTAAGTTTAGCTTGCGATAGGGTTACCACAAAACCAATTCATCCCCTATAGTTCGAAACAAAAAATTACACAACGTGAACTGGGGAGGTCTTGAATAAAGCGAGGGTGTTTGGAAATACTACGTTAAAAACCGTAGAGCCTTCATCCGACGTAGATAGATAGCTTGTTTGCCTCTAACAAGGCGTAAACTCAGTTAGGAGTAGGATCGAGCTGAAAGGCGAAGAAGAGGAGCCATCACACGGGGATAGACAGACAGACAGACGGACGGACAGAAAACGAAATTATTATGTTTATTGATTGATTTCATGCTATAAGACATCGCTAAAACATTTTTTTAAATTTCAAGGTTGTATAACCCTTTAAATAAAAATATCTTCTTTTCATAAAGCACGATGTATTTACTATGACATTATTTTAGAGTATTTAGTATTGAATTTTTCATATTTTTTTCTAAATTTACAAGTCTAGTAATTTTTTTAAACATAGCGCATGTAAGGAATACATGCATATTTGTATCTTTATTTTGAGGACAAACATGGCCATGAATCATTTAAATGTACATATTATAAATAAATATTGAGGTCACAGAAAATTTTTGTGACTTATCCACTCAAATGTTTTTATTATGAGTTTTTCTGCAAGAGCTGTTTAGAGCACTAATAAACAATAATGTTGATAAATCAATTAATTATCTCTTTGAAAATATATTAAAAATGTATTTTTTTTCATTATTAATTTTTTTAACATTTATATTTCTAAAACTTTTATTTCTAGTTTATCTAAACATTTATATTTCTAAAATTTACGTAATATTTAAGGTAGAAAAAGGGAAAATGAAAAACTACGGATTGAAAAAGTTCCGTGTTGTTATCAAGGTGGTAACCGAATATTTTTTTGAAAGGTTTTCCTGAATATTTTTCTCATTGTTTTTAAAATAATTAATAATGGTTTTTAAAACAACTTTACGGCTGTTTAAATAAATAATGATGCTTCCATAATTATTTCTCCGTTTGATGTTTTTGGATATCAAAGTACTTAATTTTTCCTCAATATTTCATTGAACTATTTGACGGAGCTCTAATGAGAAAATTCTTTAGTCCGTAAAATTTAATTAACTACCAGAATGTCATTAAAAATTATAATCCCCACTTTTTTTGAAAGTTTGACTTCTGGCATTTGTTCCGAAAGCTGAGAAATTCTTCGCAATTCAAATCACAGTTTCCAGCTCTTGAGATTCTTGGCAAGGTAACAGAAATAGAATAGGGCGAGAATTCCAAGGCTGGATCTTCCACTTGGGATGGTTTGAAGTGACCGAATTCCTCCCCAAAATCTCAACAAATGTTTTGGGCGCCAAGTGACCGTTATGTAGGGAAGAAAATTTGTTTATTGGAAAAGGTTATTCATTGCAATTTTTCTGATTCAATTTTTTCCTATATGAATTTATGTTTAACAACAAGTTTGAACCTATTTATTATTCTTAAAAATGTATTTTATATATTTGGGGCATAAAAGTTTTTTTTTTTGGGTGGCAATCCTAGGATTGGTCTGCAACCAGCACTCGCCCTCTCCATTCCTCTTGTCACCTGCCAGCCTCTTCATCTCTTGGTAGGTGCTACAGCGCACATCTCCGATAATCTGGTCTACGTAGCTTAATCTCTAGATTATTGCCTTCAACATTTCCCTCGATGATGGATAAAAGCAGGCCCGGATGCCTTATATTATGGCCTATCTAAATTGCTCGCTGTTGGGCAATTCTGTTAAGCAGCCGCCTCTTTTCGCCCACCCTGCTCAACACCTCGTCGTTTCGGATATGTTCAGACCAATGGATCCTCGCCATGCGCCTGTAGCACCACATCTCAAAGGCCGCTAGCCTCCCGGACATGCTCTGGCCGATGGTCCATGTATCGCTGCCGTACATCAGCACACTCCAGACAAGAGTTTTAATCAAGTTTTTCCGAACCTTTAAATCTATGTTGGGGGATTCCAGGATTTTGGATTTTTTGTTGAAGGCGACTATTGCCTGTTGTTTTCTGCTGTATAAAAATCAATATCCAAAAAAAGTTTAATGCAGTCATTGAGGATAAATAATTTATAATTTACTCACTGAATATGAGATTTTGTAAGAAACATATCAAAAAAATTAATATGAATCGTGATTTTGTAAGGGAATACATAAAATCTATAATTCAGAAAAAAAACGAAGAATTCTTTTTTCTAAATTAAATGGCGGATAGATTTTCAGATTACGAGTTGCCATTTGAGATTTCTGTGTTTTAACTTATTATTCTGTTTTGTCATCATGATTTTGAATAATCTTCATTGTTTCTTTTCGTTTCTCAAAGCGAGAAGCTGTCATAATATTAAAATTATTAAAGAGAACGAATAATGGTTTGAAACAAAAACTCGTTAAAGGAAAAAAAAATACCTTTATATAAATTTACTCTTCGTTAAGCGTTTTAATACAGTAAAATGTTTACGCTTTTGAATTTTTTAAATGAACGTTTGCTTAATCAATGAAGCAAAGGATAACAATTACAAATTAGAAAATGGTAGGTACAATTAAGATATTTTCCAACTACAAAACAATACAGATGCTGTATAAATTCCTTCTGCAAGTCAATATGTTCGTATCAAATTGAATAAGGAACCTACCAGATTTAATACTATGGTATAAAAAAATATTTGAATTAAATAGGTTTGTATACATGTACACCTGCATAAATACACAGATCAATTCATACATCAATCACTCGAGAGTTCTAAAAACAAGGTCACCAAATTAACGTATTGAACGTATTTTACGTGTTATAGTAGATTATGTATATATAGTAAGTAAAAAGTGAATTATTATATTCGGGTACTCACAGTAAAATGTTTTTGGCAAAATGTACCAATATGTTCGCAAATGAATTCTATTGGCATTTAAGACCCCCCCCTTCCATTCTCATTACTTATAAATACATATTATTAATGTAAATTTCTTTAGTTTGCTTCAAAAAGTTGACATATTTTTTCATCCCTAATATCCCCCGGTAGTTTACTACACTGCTTCGTTTCAGTGTGCGTGCTTGAATTTTACGATTGTGTTTTATTTCTAAAAAGCAGTTTTATTTCATGTTTTCTTCTTGAGCAGTGGCTATTTTTATGTTGGTTTTTATTTTAATTTTCATGAGAATTTGAAATAGTTGCGCACCCATTTCATGTATATATGAAAGTAAATTAAATTTAAATCTTTTTTATTTTTATTTTAATAAATTATTAATTAACGCCTTATAGGGCTTTTACAACAGATAGGTAAAGTGTACATTAATAGAATATATAGTTTAAAGAAAAAAATAATGACATGTTAACATAACAATGACAAAGTAAAATGAAAATACTTAAAATACAGATACAAATATATAAAGATAAATATAATATAAAGTAAAAAGCAAGTATATAACAAGCAGAGGCAAAAGGAAAACATAATATAATAGAAATTCAAAAACAAAAAAAAAGTAATAATCCAGAGTGAAAAGCAATAGCACAAGCTTTAAAAGTCATAATATAACGAAATATTTTAATACAAATTCAAATCAATTGTTTAAGTCCAATTCGACTAATACTAGTAATCTTTCAGTATACCTTTTAATATTAGGTAATTACATATAAAATTGGCGTTTTGCCGTACTGGCAAATTTGATCTCAAATATCTTCCCTTTGGTAAGGAATTACAAATCCAAATTTATAC
The DNA here is from genome assembly GCA_016648135.1 of Agrypnia vestita. Lineage (NCBI taxonomy): Eukaryota > Metazoa > Arthropoda > Insecta > Trichoptera > Phryganeidae > Agrypnia > Agrypnia vestita. The sequence goes on from JADDOH010002209.1 coordinate 75,998, forward strand.
AGCTATTTACTCATATATTTGTGTTTTGAAAATTATAATTCATTTGTTTTTTCCTTAATTGTTTTATTCTTTGCGTCACTCAGTTTACAAAATGAAAAACTTGAAATATCGCGTTATTTACGAGTACGAGTTCCACCGTGGCACCAGTGCTGCAGAAACGGCTCGAAGGATTAATGATGTGTATGGCGACGGTGCCGCAAAAGAAAACACAGTGCGTTTTTGGTTCCAACGTTTTCGTTCTGGAAATTTCGACCTGCAGAACAAGCCCCGTGGACGGCCGGAGACCAAAGTTGATAATGAAGAATTGAAGGCTATTGTGGAAGCGGATCCATCGCAAACCACATCCGAGTTAGCTGCAGGCTGCGGTGTTAGTGATAAAACTGTTTTAATCCACTTGAAGCACATTGGTAAGGTGAAAAAGCTTGAAATGTGGGTACCTCACGAATTGAGTGAAGCAAATCAACAAACGCGCGTTGACTGCTGCGTTGCATTACTCAACCGGCACAATAATGAAGGGATTTTAAATCGAATCATTACCTGTGATGAAAAGTGGATCCTGTACGATAATCGGAAGCGCTCATCGCAATGGCTGAACCCTGCCGAACCAGCCAAACCATGCCCCAAGCGAAAATTGACTCCAAAAAAGTTCCTTGTGAGCGTTTGGTGGACTAGTGCTGGTGTCGTTCACTACAGCTTTCTTAAATCTGGCCAAACGATTACGGCAGATGTCTATTGTCAGCAACTGCAAACCATGATGGAAAAGCTAGCTGCTAAACAACCGAGGCTGGT
>JADDOH010002210.1:0-144419 GCA_016648135.1 Agrypnia vestita
CATTATCATAATTTAAATCTTTGAAATATTTATTATTTATCACATATTCTTTATCAGTGTTTTTTTACTTATTTTTTTTTACCAGCTTCGAGGAAACTTCACTGGTCATACTAAACGAATATTTTTTTGATATTATGTAATTTTTTTTTAATACATTTTACTTACTGTATGTTACCCAAAAAAAACATCTTTCCAATAGAGCCAATACCTCGGCCATTACCACGATTTGTTTAATGTTCTACACCTTTCAAAAAGACACACAGTGTAATACAAAGTTCCTTATAAATTGAGCCAGTGCCATGAAGAATATATCCATGAATATATTTATGAGTAAACAGATAAATAAATATAATATTATTACAAACAATATTTTGTCCCCAGAGTGATAATAAATAAATTAAGGATAAATTATATAAATCTAACAGAGACGAAAAAATATATATAGAGGTATCAAAACTAGTTACGAAAGCTGCGTTTACTAACTTGTTAACGAGAAAAAATCAGCAGATGTCTCTAGCAGAGACCATTGTAATATATGAAAGGTTTTTGATTAAAAAAAAATATTTATATATATAGAGCTTTCAAAATTTGATGTGTGGATTTTTTTACGATGGAATTGGTGAACGTTGCATTGTATAAAGTGATCACTTAAGCCAGCTTATACAGGTTGTAAGCTCTGAGCCATTGTATAAGAGACTTCTATCCACTTTTCTCATATATAAATTATTTTCGTCTCTATGAGACTTCTATAAATTATCCTTAATTAAATATATTATTATAAGTATAACTAGTTATAATTAGTCTTTGCTAAGCCGTAGTTTATATTTATAGCATCTTTTTGGTGATCTGTGGAGAGGCGGCCGTAGCCACATGCGTTAATCGGCCGGTTCGAGTTTAGTGGCTCGCCTTTCAAGCCCCATCTCCGGCCTTTTTTTAGCCTTGAATTCGAACGAAATTACGGACGTTACACGAAGTTACGGAGATAGACAGACAGAAGGATGGACAGACAACGAAATTGATGTCCATCTGTGATGATATCCTTTCGATTCCGAAACTTTAGGAGACCATCCGGTTTATTAAAGCAATATCACAAACCGTAAAATAAACCAATCTAGAAACAAATGTCGACAGCAATAAAACGAAACAAAAGTGATTTATTTTCACTTGGATTGAATTTCGTTACAAAATCTAATTTACATTTTCGCGGATACAAATGTATCGAACGAATGAAATATTTCCGACGTAACCGATTCGAGGAAGCCATTTAATGATTAGTTATTTAAAAGCTCTCATTATTAATTGCCTTCTTGCAGAGTGGTTTTAAAGGCCCGTTTTTAAGTCCGACTCTGTTTATGCACAAAAATTTCCCTCACAACTTTCTTTTGTGTTTCTAACCAGCCCGTTTTGTGATCATTTCCAAATCTATCAATTAACTGGTCCATGCCGAAATCTTCCCTTGAAAACATTAAAACGCTTAGCTTTTATATGTAAATAATAGATGTATTACTTATGGATTTTATAAATAAGGTTTCGTTTCTTCGTTAAATAAATTGGTTACTTACTTACCATCACGCCGTTTCCCCGTGGGGGTAGGCAGAGAGGATAGAGCGCCACACTCTTCTGTCCTGACATACAACTCTCGCCTCATCCACATTCATACATCTTCGCATGCAAGCTCGCCGGTTGTTGAGGCTTCTAACGGGACCATCTTCCAGCATCTGGTTAATCTGGTCATGCCACGTCTTCCGCAGTCGCCCTCTCTTTCTGGCGCCGTCAACACTTGCATTATATATCTTTCTTACCATTCTTTCCTCATTCATTCGCTCATCATGCCCAAACCATCTGAGCTACCCTTTTTTAATTCTATTACATAATTATGCTAAGGTCAGCTTTACATTAATTACTAACTTCTGCATTCTTTACTCCATCATAAATGGATTTGCCACACATACGTATAAATCGGTTTATGTGGTGTAACAAAGGTTTTGTGATATATATGAGTCCAAAATATTCCCACAAGTAGCTTTTAAGAAAAACTGTCTGTTTTGCGAAAAAAATACAAATTTTAGCAAAAATTAAATCTTTATTAAAATATATATTTACGATTCCTAAATACGTTATTCAATATAATGTTACTGTCTTTAAATTTCTTCAGTGGCTACTAATTCATGTTGTTAATTAATAGACGGTGTTAATTATTTGATGAGGTTTTATAATTCTTGTGTACCTAATACATAATAATTATATCTATATATTTATAAGCAACTGTAGCTTGTATAATTGCTTAAAAATGTAATCTACCTATATTGCATGTATAAGCCCTAAATGGCGTTAAATAAATAAAAAAATAAAAAATAAGAGGCCCTATGTCAAAATGATCGCGGCTGGGGAGTTCACGTTCACGTCCAACTAAAAAACTAAAGTTGATAAATCAGTCTAAATTGAATGACATGATTCGTGACTTGGAACTTCCTAAAACAGAAGCTGTGCATCTTCTACAGTGGAACCTTCTTGAAAAAGAGTAAATTTATAGTATTACAGTATATTTCATAGATAATCATATAGTTATTTGCAACACTAATGTCATATTTATTAGAAGAACTTAAACGCTTCGAAATCCAGCATATTCGTGTTTTTTTAATGACTCTCTGAAATGATTTTTTAGTTTATGTAGCCCACAAGAGATATGTGCGGAAGGAAAAAAACATGAAGCTATTGCCATATAAAATAGGATACATTGAGATAAGTGCTGTTCTAGTAATGCTCACAGGTATTTAGGTGGGGTATAGTATAACAGTTTCTGTTTCATCCGGAGGAGAAGTCTCAGTTGTGTTGGATTAGTCATATCCTACGCATGGGAAATGAAATACTGTTTAAACAGATTTTCACGCCAGTATCAGAGGGGAAAAGACCTTTAGGAAGACCCAGGAGATCATGGACCCAGGAGAGCCTCTGCGAAGAAAAATGGAACTATTATGTGACATATAGGGCGCAAGACAGGGAGCGGATGAGTGCAGTCTAAGCGATCTTATTAGAATAAAGGGGATGAAGAATAAAAAGAAGAAAGATTGAAATATCTACAATTTATGCTTAATTTATTTTTGCTAAGCTAACTCACAGTTTTTTATGGAGGGTACAGTAATATTCACGCTTACTGAAGAATTGATAGAAGAAGGCTACTTGTAGCATTCAAGATGTGGATCTACAGAATAACACTCAAAATAAGCTGGATGGACAGAGTTACTAATGAAGATGTTATGGGACGGATGAATTAAGAAAAATCAGGATGTAATTAAAACAATAAAAATCCGAAAACTTCAATACTTCGGACATGTGATGAGACATCCAGAGAAGCATGAGATTTTGCACCTCATAATGCAGGGAAAGATTGCAAGATTGCCGGAAGTCGGGATCCTGAAATATAAGAACATCATGGCTGTAGAACATGGACAGTGGTTTCTCCAGTCTACAGTAGATCTGTTTTGGGCCGCAGTAAATAAATCGATAATACCCAACATGGTTATGAAGTACACAAAAATAGAATTGAAAGCGTCAAAACAGATTCCTAAGATACCTAAACCTACGCTCATTTAGATCTCATTAAAGCAATGAAGACTCTGCGAAGTTTTCAAACTGCAGACTTTAACTTGTCGAAGAGACATAGTTGACACGGTGATGTTATTTAAAATAACACAATCTAGTTGATAGTCCGGAACTTCTTCAACGAATATCATCCCAACTCGCAATAACAGACATTCACGTACTTTTCCTCTCCCCCTTTGCAAGACCAACTCAAAACAAAACTCCTTTATGTACAGATCCACAAATTCATTTAACACGCACTATCACCACATTGACAATTTTAATTCAACGATAAAGGACATAAAACAAACAATATTTACACAACCGCACTCAAACTAATTCTTACAATTTATCTTCCCTTCTACTCCCATCTCAAATTCCCCTCCACCCTCCTCACTCGTTGTTAAAAAAAATTAAAAATTTATTTAACTATGTCCCACTTGTTTTAATAAATTACTATATTCGGTGGAAAATTTGTAATTGGCATAATTTAATAGCCATTATTTTATACTTGTTTATGTAGAGATCTGCTGTTAATTTTCCCTACATAAAATAAATAAATAAACAAATGATATCCAGCATATTACAGCCAACGTCTGATGAACGAATAGGGCACAAGAAGATAAAGTAATATTTTTTGATTAAATAAATAATAATAACTTTGTTATACACCACTTATATTTATTAAAAATCCAACCGGGTTTCGCTACTACCGTAGCTTCTTCAGAGATCTTAACTGTTAAGATCCCTGAAGAAGCTACGGTAGTAGCGAAACCCGGTTGGATTTTTAATAAATATAAGTGGTGTATAACACATTTATTATTATTTATTTAATTATAATGTATCACCACCAAGTATTTGCTTCCTTTGAAAATTTAATATTTTTTGCTTCATTTGCGAACGGGCCAGCTGAGCAAGCGGCAGCCAAAAATAGCCAAATTAGGTTTTTTTGTTCAGATACAGTATCAGTACCCTTTTGTTCGGAAAAAATCTTCAAAAGGAACGAAATAATTGTTCTTTTGTTGAGCAGAGTAATTAGTTTTAACCCTTTCAACAGATTAATAAACTTGCGCGGCCGCAGGCAGGAAGGGTGGACAATTGCTTAAATGCGGATTCTTTTCATACCTTTGAATTGCTTCATTAACCTCGCGCCTATAAATTTAAAGTGTCCCGCAACTTTATACTCGTATTTCAAACTCGCGTTTATTTTTTATTAAAGTCGATTTGAATATTTTCGCATCTGTAACATTATTTTTAAGGACAGTTCTCACTATGCGGCTACGGTACCGGTGCGGTTACGTTAACGTTAACGTTGCGACGTATTAGGTAGATTTCAACGGAGAGGGTATATTTATTCCATCATCAAAATGTATATCAAAGAATAATCAAATTTTATTATGTGCGAAGTTCTTATCAGATTTTAAACAAACGTAAAAATATCTTTAGTACTTGAATGTAATGGTAGCATTGGCCATTAGCGGCGAAATTATTTTAAAATTCATCCTAAACAGGCTGTCACAATCTGAGACTATGAAATAGAGGTGCGTCGTTCGCGAACGAACTGGTTCTTTTCGTTGAGCGGCTGAGCCAGATCGCTATCCGCTCAATGCTCAATCAGATCAATCAGCTCATCAGCTCAATTTGAGCGGAAGAGCGGCTAGCGTTCAGCTCATCCGATCAACTTGAGCGAAAGAGCGGCGAGCGCAGACATTCGAAAAAACCGTGGCGCGACACAATGGATACAGATCGCCTACTAAATCTTACTGTTTACACATGCGTCAAGATATTAAGATAAGAGAAGTGAATACTTATATAGGTTACGCACTAATACACACCAGAATATATTTTGCATTATAGTCGTAGAGTCACTTTCACCGTTACAGTTCACATTAAACGCTGAAGAGAAGATAGAGCGGATAGCGAATAATATAAAATGATTAGTCGTCAAAATTACAAGCGTTAACCAAGAAAAATAACAGTTCAGTTCAAATAATAAATATTATTTTAAATTTTTTTGCTGTCTGCAAATTAGATAATTATTTCAGGGGCACTTTTTTTACAGAAAAAAAAGGAATTATAAACGACTCGGCCAAGTTCACCAAACGGATGTTCAAAAATTTGTAACTCATTTAAAGCTGCACTCGGAGAAAAAAGCAAAGAAGAACTTTCAGAACCCACCGACATATAACAGAATTGTGTAAATTTAAATTGCTGTTAAAGATTCAAGTGCATATAATAGATTTGTGTAAAATTAGATTTGTGTAAATTGCAGTTAAAAATATTCAAGTACAATTTATAGATTTTTGTAAATTAAAAATAGAAGTTTAAATAGTAAGAAGAAAATTATTGTAAGTAGTAAGAATAAGAAGAAATAGATTGCGGTTAAAAATATTCAAATACATTTTATAGATTTGTGTAAATTAAAAGAGAAGTTTAAGTAGTAAGAAAAAAAGAAAAAAATATTATCCATTTCCATTTCGTTGAGATGTAAAGAATCAGCTTTTTCCTATACACAGTTATATTATCAGCAAAAATGTCAGCCACCTCTGCATGTTCATTCCCTAATGAGTGTAGCCTGGGGATTACAGAGTTTGCTAATGCATTATTTCTGACATTTCCACTATAATAGAATAATGCACTGTGTCTTGATGACCTCGATGGGGCATATAAGTCGATCAGACTAACAATCTGGGGGCAATCAATCATGCTATTTATGATCCTATACAGAAATATTAGGTCTCTCACGGTACGTCTCACAGACAAGTTTAATAATTGTAAATAACTAAGGAGATATTCAAAATTGATATCTTCCAAGCGTATATTTAATTTGTAATTAATAAATCTTAAGAATTTTTTTGGATTCGTTCAACTGCCGTTGAATGATTAAGATAGTGAAGCCACCAAATGATCGAGTTATATTCAACCTGAGGTCTGACAAGAGAAGTGTAGAGGACTATATAAGTTCGCAGGTCTGTAAAGTTTTGTGCAGTTCTTAAAACAAATCCCAAGATTTTGAGACCTTTATTAGTTATCAAGTCAATGTGGGGAATGAATGATAATTTAATGTTAAAAATTACTCCCAGATTACTTATCTCCTTAACTGATACAAGCTTTACATCATTAATTTTGTAGGTGAACTTAATAGGATACTTTTTTTTTTTGTAAAACTAATAGATTGGCACTTGGAGGTATTTAGATAAAGTTGATTGTTGGTACACCATTTTTGAACAGCGAATCCAAATTAGTGTATCATTCAATCGGACATACTTTTAACTGATCTAAATATTTTCAAGTCATCGGCAAAAATCAGAAATTGTACATCATCAAAAATGTCAGCAATGTCATTTACAAAAATGATGAATAGGATTGGTCCAAGGTGTGAACCCTGCGGAACTCTACTCAAAGCAATGAATTCTTCTGACAATGAAGAGTTAATCTTTACCGAAAGGCTTCTATTGCATAGATAGATAGCTACCTAACCATTGTAATAATTTGCCATGAATGCTCAATGTTTGGAGTTTATCCATCAATACAAGATGTGATACTTTGTCAAATGCTTTAGAGAAATCTGTATAGATTGAGTCTACCTGGTTTTCCTTTCCCAGTTCATTGGATATGTAATTTTCATACAGTAATAAATTAGTAGCTGTTGACCTACCTGAGAAAAAACCATGTTGGAAAGATGATATTAAGAGTTTTGATATTGATGATTGTATCAAATAGGTCTACAATTTTTGATATCACTATTAACACATATTGGATATAGGATATTGGACAAATAGATCTATAGTTTTTGATATCACTTTTAACACATATAGGATGTAGAAGTTTTTGATTATAAAACGGTCCTGGGTAAGCGGTGGGTTCTGATCTCACACTCCAATAAGGTGGACCGATCAAGCCCAATAACCGGAGCCTCGCTATTCGTCCCTCTAAATAAGACTCGGGATTGCGAAGAGTGCAGGAGCCCGCCGAGTGTGAATATCCTCGGCAGGTGGCGCCTCGCCTACAAAAACCCTCGAGTCGTCCGCATAAATCATGGATCCAGCCATTAATCACGTTGGCCGCATTGTGGCCGGTGGAATGTAGCGATTGTTGCGTCACAGCGGAGCGGGGCGGGGGCCGCTAAATTGTTAAGGAACTTTGGGCGGGGGAGGGGGAGGGGGCGGCCCCGATAGTCGCCCCTCCCCCGCCGCACCAGAAGCCGCGCCGAGCCCGCGCCCAATATTTACAGCGGAAGGCTTTTAAACTATTGTATCAGGAATTTTTTTCGACTGCGCTAATGGTATTTTTTACAAGGGTTAAAGTGCTAATCCATATTTTACTTTCTTTGCGATACAAAATATTTTTAATTTTCTTGACGTTTAATAAGGAGAGATTTTTCAGTTTTATTTAATTAATTATATTAAATTGTTACAAGGAATTTGTTGTTGTATGTGGTTTAGAAGTGGGTTAGTAAACTTACTGATAAAACTGAACTGAATTTTAATGAAAAAAAAAGAAGTTCCGGGAAGAACAACATTACGCAGTATGGTAAGAAACTATTAATACAGAGAACAACGGTGAATGATTAAACAAAATAGCATACGTAAAAGGAAAAAAAGGATAGAAAGCATCACTGATTTAAATGGCTACTGAAAAAGTATTCTTTAAGAGCTTACGTCATTTTTTGGTTCGTTACTGGAGAATTTAATATATTGTGACGTGGCTAAACGGAGTCGCGCACTCGTGTCAAGTGACAGTTTTGTTTGAAATGATCACAATACTAACGAAGATTCCAGAACAGCCTAGCATAAACTGCGGTTTACGAGAAACATCTCCAAAAGTCTGGAAAACGCGAGGAATTTCTAGAAAACGCGAGAAACGTCTTGGAATTTCAATAACAGCATTAGCCACTATAAATATGACACGCGGGAGTAAGAAGTGAGTTATTTTCCGTGCGTGTGGACAGGGATAATACAAGCGAAGGTAGCCGCGGGCGGCGGATCAGGCCGGCCAAGCGAGCGGTAGCGGCGAGAAGCCAGTGGTGCCGAGCAAGCGGTAATTCGACAATTCTAGAAAGTTCTTAGGCAGCGAAATAAAAACAAGTTCGGAAATTGATGGAATATTCTAGTGAACAGTGAATAAAGTGTTAAAGCGAATATAAAGTGTATATAACGAGTGATAAATTTGCGAAAACTGTAATTTAAGGAAAAGCGTTACATTTAATAGTGATAAGAGACTTTGTCTTCTTCTTCTTCTTCTTCATCAGCCTTCGTCTCTCCACTACTAGATATAGTCCTCTTCCTTCTTCATTTCGGAAAGTGTTTGGCATTGAAACACCAAGCTTGCCAGACGGGTTGGTGAGTTTTAAATCAGCCGCCCTTAACATAGGGAACAGACGCTGTTTGTAGCCGCCCATTATGGGTCAGACGCTACTGCCTGTTGGTCTGCGAGAGGCATTTCATTTCCCTCCTGCCCTCCATATCTGGCGAGCTTCCCCTATCTGCCACCTGGAGACTCATCTCCTAGCGGTTACAGGCTCCGCCGAAGAAGAGAGACTTAGTTTAATTAATTATTCAGTAATCAATATATCCATTATTAAATCCCAACGTTTAATTTAATTCCTCCTACAGCCACGACACGTTACAATGTTTAATATTATACTATACCTCATCACGTGTCCATGATAAATCTTAGCATTACGAAGGTACACGTGTTTAGGTATCTTGAGTTATGTTTCTGAGATCTATTCTGAGAATATCATAAATATTTACGTCGCGTCTATTTTTGATGTTGGAATAACAGTCACCATTATAACAATCTAACGGGACTATTCTCAATGGTTTCCGTCATCATAACAATTGTGTCTTGACCTCTATTATATAATATAGAATAATATTACTATAACTTCGTCGATTTTGACGTGCCATATATTGTATGAAATAAGTAGATACTAATATTATTTTAAAAATTGGTAGGAATCGGTTTTTCACACACATTTTCGAATTTCTTCATACAAATGAGTCCACATTAAGGAGCGGAATGTTCGCATCGATAATGAACGAAACGATACGAAACGATAAACAAAAAGATTATCGATTGGGTCGATAATGGTCGATAACGATAAATGAAATTTATCGTTTGATCGACATTATCGTTTGTGTAATCGATAATGAACGATATTAATCGCTTTTGCTATCGTTACTTATTGTTAATACTCGACTAATCATCATCATCATCACTCTTGGCACTACAACCCTTGGTGGGTCTTGGCCTCCTCAATAAACTTCCTCCACTCATCTCGGTCTAGTGCCAGCTCTCTCCAGTTTCGAAGCTCCAAGGCAGAGATGTCTTTGAGGACGTTGTCACTCCATCTTAATTTTGGTCTTCCTAAGCTCCTTCGCCCTATCGGCTTTGAGTTCAGCAGGGACTTTGGTGCTTGATGCTCGGACATTCTCTCCACATGACCCAGCTACCGAAGTCCTCCCAGTTTTATAAAATTTGTGACGTTTGGCTCCTTAAACAGAGTATAGAGCTCGTTGTTGTAACGTCTGCGCCATTTTCTAGAACCGATCCGAAGATACGCCTCAAAATTACTCAAAATACTCGAGTAATACCTATTAATATTGTAGAATTATGTACAACCTCGAAAATTAACGAAAAATTTCGTAATTTTCGTATGTAATAAAAAAAAAATTATTAACAAAATTTTATTTAAAAATTATCACGGATTTTTATTACAATATTTTAAATCTGAAATTACCAGTTACAGGGTAGCTAGTTGGTGGTAGTTAGTGGTGGTCATGATGCTCACCTAGTGATCTGACCTAGTGAGGTGGTTCGGGCCTCACTCCAGGACACCAGAAAGTTAATCCGATTTTCATAGTTGTGGAACATAATTCATGTTCACATCTCTATTAAAAAAAATATAATTACCGGAACCGGAATAATATAAACGTCCTTAAAATCTTTAAGGCCAAAAATTACAAATATTATAATTGCGTAATTGCACAATATAATCACTTTTTAAGGTGCATTGACGCATTGAAAGCTAAATAAGTCGTTAATTAGTTTCTGCAGAACTGTACTGATAGTCTCTGAAGGACCAATGCAAAATATCGTTATAACAAATGATATAATCGTTCATTATCGATCACTATCGTTAGAGATCGGTAATCGAAAAATTCATTATCGTTCATTATCCATATCAAACGATACTCGATAGTGAAAATTTATCGTTGTCGAAAATTATCGATCATTAATATTAATCAGTCGATATGAAATGGAGACTTCCATCCTTTGTCCACACATTAAATTGAAATGAATTTTTCCGCAGTAATGATAGTAATATAGACGTTTGACAGATGCCTTGACATTTCTAATACATACATAAGAATACAAATACGTCCCTTTTATTTTATCTTTGGATGTTATAAGATATTGTCCTAAGATATCATGATATAATTTATATAAGATATATCCTGAGAATAGGAGCCGCACACTGGATGCGTTTTCTTACGAAATTGAGTAGTAGAGAGAAAATACGTACATTCCTGACCTTCGAAGTAGTATTCAACATCGTACACTGTACACGATTTAGTACGCACGTATAGATGCGACGTCCGACACGATCCGGATTTGTTCGGAAATTTTTGCGATTTCGTACGATGGATATTGAAAAATTTGTCAATTTGATACATGACCACAAATGTTTGTGGGACCAAAGTGATTCAACTGCGTGACCATCAGCGCAGATCATGGCGGAGAATCTCTTAAGAACTAAAAAATACCTGTAAGTTTAATAATTTGGTTTAATGAAGGTGAGGTATAATTATGTACTTCGAAAAAAAAAACTTTTAAATATTTCTCCGATGTTATGAGCTCTCGTTGGACTGCAATTCTCCCCAGCATTTGTGAATCTGTTAGATAGATAGTCATAAAATTTATCATTATTTAAGTCTGCCATAATATGATGGAATTTACCAAAGTCATCCCTTTTAGTATATTATATTTCGTTCACCCATTTGGTTCTACGATGCCGTAGCAGCCTACGAGTAAGAAAAGAGGTTTCCAGAAGATACAGATTATTCATTTGGCACAAACGGTATTGGAGAAATGCGAAAAGTAACTGATCATGACCAACGCAAGACGCAATCAATGTGCGCGCTCAATACGTACGAAAACGTACGTAATAATTCGTATCCAATGTGCGACCGGCCTAAACTGGGCGTGAAATGTGTCAACCTACTGTAGTAACATGAAAAATGTATGAGAGTTTTCATTGTGTAATGCTTAGTAATTAATTTTTTGCAAACTTTATATTGTATTCCCAGTGTCAAACAAACTTCCGCTTCTGTAATCAAAACGGAGCCTTTTCAGACAGCCTTCTCAATTCTTTTTAAAAAATAATTTTGTTGTTTGAAAACAACGCCGCGCTTTTGAAAATCGGAAAGTTCCGCAGAAGAAAATTGGTTCTCTATTGATATTCGAATAGCCATTAAAAACGAAACCCGTCTTTTGACATTTCTCCGATACCCTGGCGGGGGTGATTTAATGGCGCCCCGCCCGCGCCTCGTCAAATAGAATAATGCCGGAAAAACAGTTAATGCTCGGCCACAAATTACGGCATCTACGTCACGGCCCCAATCCGGATGAAATGATAGATTACGTTTGCCTTTTTACTCCCTTTACATTAACTCGTGGCGTCTGCTTGCTTGCCGTCAACAAAAACTTTGGATCGATTTTTGACCCTTTTCCCGCGATCCAATCGAGCTGAAACTTGACAAGCAGACTCGTGGCGACGGTCAAGAAGAGCTGTCAAATTTTCGTTAAAAAAAATTAATAATTATGGTATGACTTCGGATTTTTAGAAATTTTATTGTTTTTTTCAAATTGGAATCATTAGAAAAGTTTGATTGGCAACGGCGCGGCGGCCCGATAATGTCGTGGAATATTTTATAAATTTGAATTACTGCATCGGTATGCATAATAGATACTTCAGTACGAATGTCGAAAATTTAAATTGACTGACAAATGTTTTTAGAATTTAATCTTCAAAGCATGAAGTGTCTTATCAAAGCTCAAAACAGCTGACATTTTAGAAATATATTAAATTACTATAAGTTTATTTATATGTTTTAATTCATCTTTAATTGTTGTTATATTTTACAAAGAAAGGGAGTATAATAAAAACTTGGTTTTTATGGGTTACTTTTTTTTAAAATTATTTGATTTAGTTATATTGAAGATGACGGTGTTACTTACATATCGTATTCCTATATTTTTTTTTATTATTGTAATATTTATTTTATTTTTATTTTCATTTACTGGTTTTCTTACAGCCATATAATTAATAAATCTTGAAAAAAAACAATAATTGATGTACAGAGTCTTGGGCCAATTACACGAAAACACATATATACAAGAATATTATACCAGGATCGATAAAAAAATTAGAAAAAACAACATATCAAATAGTGTAATATTTTATACAATGTATAGATCATGCAACATTGACATTTTTTTACATTTCTTACGTGCTGTAGTAAAGTAAACACACGGATCACTAGAAGTCGAGCGAAACTCATTATCGGCGTCGATGGAGAAACCCACTCCTCCACAAACACCTGACGCAGAATTTTTCAAACTCTCACTTGACGGTGAGCTCCGGACCCGAACGGTTGTGCGCTTTTCGGAGAAGTAGCTCATCGACAAAGCGCTCTGAAGATGAAGCAGTGAGATCAGTTCGAAACGTCGGCAGACGACTGGTCCTGACGACCAGAATTTGACGCGGGTTACCCCCAAAGTAGTTAGAACTAACATATATAATTTCTTTTTTATTAGTTGTATGTCTTTTAGCTATTGATTTCTGTGGTAAGATTAATTATGTTTTTTATGCCTAAATATATGTGTTTTTTTGATATTTTTAGGAATTGCACTTTGGTATAAGATGTGCTTGTTTCGAATTGTTTCATGTTTTTTTGATACTATGTGAATAATCGATCTTATTATAAATATTTTCTATTCTATTTACATTGAATTTTGAAAAAAATCTTTGTGTTGCAAAGGTTGATTTTTTATAGAATAACTTTAATTATTGTTCTCTGAGTTTTTTAACTGAGTTTATTATGTTGTTGTACGCTCCTCCCCATCCAATGATTCCATACTGGAATAATGAATGAACAGTAGCATAATACACTTTTTTTAGATTATCTATACTTAATATGTTTCTTAATCTTATGAATACGTACCTATATTTACATAACAGTATGAGGATATTTACGCTTACCCATATTTAACGTAGAATTAAATTCTTGTGTTTAAAAGTGTGGGGCAGTGTCGTATATATCATTAATGTAATGAATAGTAGCATTATATTAGAATAGTACAAAAGGAGATTTTCCATCTATTTTTCGCCATTTTCACCACCAACGATTCTATTGTATTACCTGTGTTGTCAAGGACTTTAAGTATCTTGGATTTATAATAACTTTTTTATTATTTGTTTTATTTTACATTTATTGTTTCTTTAAGTAGGTAAATTCAAGAATTTATATTTCCTAATATTCACAGAATTGCATATAATTAATATCACATATTTTTTTAGCTTCCTCTTATCCCCCGGTAGTTTACAATACAATTTCATTCCACTGTGCATGATTGAATTTTGCGATCTTGTTTTCTTTTTTATAGGTAATCTTATTTAATGTTTTATTTTTGTTCAGCGGTCAATTTCATGTTTTTAAATTATTTTTTAGAATTCAAAAGTAGTATCCATTAATAATTTTATATATAAATAGAAGTAAATACAATTTAATTATTTGTCTAAATGACTATTTTTGTAAACTTTTTAGAATTACAACGTTTTATTCCACTTATTTGAGTTTGTTCCACAGTGGTCGATATCTCAGAGTATCCGGATAGTCCTAGAAATGTTCTTAGATATACTTTTATTCTTGTGCCTATATCTCTACCACATTGCCGGATATACATAACATCACAATCATTGCATGTTATGTTATAGATGCCACTCTTATCCACCCAATCCCGCTTATCTTTACAGTTGAAGAGTAATTTATTTATATTATGATGATCTGGGGGCCAAATGAGGGCAAGTACTCGCTTATGGTGGAAAAAGTCCAAAAGAAGTTTCTGAGATATCTCTACATGAGAGAGTACGGGCATTATTCTTGGCTTTACCCAACCGATTTTCTCCAGGGTATGCTTGGCTACAATAGTCTGGAGACTAGAAGGAAGGTTTATTTGATTACACATTTTTATCGATTGTTGCGCGGTATGATCGATAATCCTGAAATTATGCAGAGCATTGGTTTGTATGTTCCTGATAATTACATTAGACATCGTCAGCATAGATTGTTTCACATTCCAATATACAGGACCAACCTGCCGATGGTTATGCCTGTTGGAAGAGCCACAGCTATGCTGAACAAAATCGCTTTGGGTGTTGATATATTCCATGTGTCTGAAGGGGTTTTCCGAAGCGGGATTCTCCTACACCTTTGACCAGATTTTATGTTATTTTTAATTTATTAAATATTTTTATTTTGATATATACTTCCTAATATGTATGCCTTATACATTTTGTTTGTAATGTATATATTATCAATAAATAAATAGAAATTGAAATTGAAAAATTGAAATTAGAATTTGTATAGAAAGCAGTTTTAAAATTGTTTTTTGTGAGATTGCTTATTTTATTTGAAATATTCCCTATTTAAATTAATTTTCTTCAACGTTCTATGGAATTTAACTAAAACGTTGTGTATAAATTATTATGTTAATCATGAACTTCCATTCTGTAAATGAAACAACGCTTCATTTATATTATTTTTTAGAATCACTTTGATTCTTGTGTACCATTTCTTTTTAATATTATTTTTAGTGCTTTATTTTGGAGTATTGTTGTTTGTATTGTATTTTGGGAAAATATTACAATATCCTTTGACCGATCTAGACTAAATTTTGCATGATTACTGACCCCCTGATATAAACGTATTTTATATTGAAAGTACGAGGGATGTTTTTATTTGTTTGTGAAGATGTGGTATTAAAAATATGAGATGTAAATGGTAAACCGCCTACAAGTCGATTTATTCTTCTGTTTTCGTGCAAGTACCGCGATGTCTTTCTTGGTAATTATGCAAAATGGTGGCAGGCAGTTAAGTTAATTAAATGAAAATGCATTTTTACTATTTATTACCACTAATTTATTGAACTCGAGGTGCTCAAGACCGGCATGTGACCTTTGAAAAAAGTCCAGAGTGCCAGCCGTTAAAACGTCTAAAGAAACCATCGTCTTCTTCGTCTTCAGCCTTCATCTCTCCACTGTTGGATACAGACCTCTTCCATACCCTTCGATCCTTCCTTGTTATTTGCTAATTGTAGCCATTTCTTTCCCCCCACAGCCGTTATATCGTCGGACCATCTCTTTTGAGGTCTTCCGACGCCTCTTTTATTCTCCCAAGGTCTCCACTTTGAACTCTGGGAGTCCATCTTGTAGCATCCTGCCTTGCAACATGCTCTGCCATTTTAGTTTCGCTACACGATCCATGTTATCCACTACTCTAGTTCTGCGCCTAATTTCATAATTTCTAATTCTAAGGCTTATTCTAAGCATGGATCTCTCCATGGATCGTTGCGTGCATTTGAGCTTTTCTACAATTTTCTTTGTAAGGGACATGGTCTCCACTTCATACATCATCACTGGCAGCATGAACGATTCAAAGGCTTTTCTTTTTAGGCTAATTGTTCTCGAAAATATGATTAAGTTTGCCAAAAGCAGCCCAACTCATTCCTATTCGTCTTGGCAATTCTGCTGTTTTGTTTTCTGTATATTCATCTTAAGACCATCTTTGCTCGAATCTTCGTATAGATATTGTTGTAAAAATACGATATGCTACATAATAGATATTGCATTTTTAAATCAGTGTTATACATGATCTTCTTTTCTGCCTCGAACAAAATGTGCTTTGTGGAATGTTGCGTCTCAGTCACGGCGGAGGAGCTATACGGAAATGGACGTGACGCAGCAATATTTTTTTTTAATTGTAACAACTAATAAATAATAACTTCATTTACTTTAATAAGTGTCAATAAATAAATAAATTTTTAAAATAATTAAACAGCTCCTCGTGAGAAATCATCAAATATTTACCTAAATTTAAGGCTTCCAGGGTGGCGTGACACCTTAGGGAATCGAATCTATGTTGTTCAATCCTAGCGATATTATTGCTATACCTTAAATTCCAAAATTGGGAGGCAAAATTGACGATAGATTGAACATTATGAAAAGTTAACTGTTTTCACAGTAGTACATGTATAATTGGATTTAACCGTTTATTCATGATCGATATGTTCTATAAAAATGACAATTTTATTAATTAAAACTAAATTGATCTTGTCTTTTAATGCATACACGTTGAGTTAATTTAACAAGACTACAGTTTCGAGAGGAGCAGTCGCTCTCATCATCACATGTAATTTATAACTAACCTAACTGCAGAAATTGTGAAAATATTTTAATAGAGCTACGGGTCGCGGAGCAGTGGGGGTAATTTTTGTGTGGTTTTAAATTAATTCAATATGTGAACTACAAAGTTCAATTTAGTTTAAATTAAAATAATCATGTCCCACCACAAAGTAACCGCCATATCAATTAATAATATGACAAAAATGTTAAATAAATTGATTTTAATATTGTATTTGTGATATTCCTTTGGTCAAGGAAAGGTCTTTTTAGTGAAAAGTTCAAAATATTCTTTACGGTTTATTTTTTTCCGTAAAAATTACAAAAAATACGGTTCTAATCAGCTCTCCAAGAGCGTGCTGGCTCCCATTTTCCCTTTCTATATCCCGTTTCTCTCATACGCTAAAACAGACGTCCATCCAGATACATTACATTACCTTTCCTAAAAACACGCCTTGGAATTCCGCACATTTCGTCCATTGTCGAAACCTGAAACCGAAAGCTGAAACCCCATTAATAATGCGTGTGGAATACATTAAATTTTGCAGGTCGGGTCAAGAGTTGTCGTACAAACCGCCCTTTGTACGGATCCAACAATAACCGAGTATTTCTCGCATTTAAATTCAATACGAAGGGTTTTTAGCTGGCAGCGGATCCAATGGGGAAAGGCGTATGTGCCATAATGGCGGGCCTTTATAATGACGTACATTAATGGCTTTAAAATGCTCATTGTGTATCGTATTCCTGATGGAATCGAGAGTAATTAAAGCGGTTTACACGCAGGGCGGGGGAGGAACAATGAAAACACGCCCTAAGGGATGCCACCAGAGGGCTCGCGTATCCAAGTGGTAGACGCATTGTTCGAATGTATCTAAAATGTGTGATTTTCAATACCAAATTAATTATTCAATTAGAAAGACATGCAGAAAAATTAAATCAACGAAAAAATATTTGGCCGCGACCGGGATTCGGACCACGGATCTCCGCCTTTCAGGGGCTGGCGCGTTCTCCAATTGCGCCATAGCGGCCTTGTATATTTCTAATATTTTTTCGTTGATTTGATTTTCTGCATGTATTTCTAATTGATTCATTAATTTGGTTTTAAATTTCGCAGAACTTTGTTTTGAAAAACTTGCAACTTCACAATAAGAATGTATTCTTGAATATAATACGTGATTTTCACTCACTTTCAGAACTACATCTCTAGAAATTGATGGATTTACACGAAAAAATATCAATATTTCAA
This sequence comes from Agrypnia vestita, assembly GCA_016648135.1. Taxonomy (NCBI): domain Eukaryota; kingdom Metazoa; phylum Arthropoda; class Insecta; order Trichoptera; family Phryganeidae; genus Agrypnia; species Agrypnia vestita. Next base: position 18,297 of record JADDOH010002210.1, read on the forward strand.
ACGCTTAAGGCCTAAATCAACGGAATATGCATCATTAATTAAAATAAATTATAAATATCTCACAGAAATATTTACATAAGAAAAAGTATGCAAAGAAATCTTTTTGGACGTCTGTAGGGATTACGACCTTTCATGGACTGGCTTAATTGATCGCTTTACACAATGTAAAGTTCAATGATTCCAACCACGATCACAGCTCATATAAAAGTAAAATACATATTATTCTATTATATGTATACTGTTTTTTCTCTACCTATATATCTTACATTATCCTACTTACTTGATTTATTACTGTATTTTCTTACATGTACATTATTTTTTTTTTTTTTTATCTATAATATGTACGTAATTTTGATATTTTTTCCCTAAATTTAGACTTTATCTTAAGGCGGGGACAGTGAAAGGTTTTGTTCTTGCGGTCGCGCCGCCTCGCAACGGTTTATACTACTTGCGCGGGGTAGCGCGGTCTTGCGTGTTAGTTGAAAAAAATGTCAACCTGGAGACGATTGAGTAGGATCGATATGGAAGCTTTTGCTCTTAGAACGGTCGTATTAAAGGTCGTAAGCCCTGCAAACGCCCAAAAAGACTTCCATACCTTCATATCTGAATGGGTATGAAGGTATGGAAGTATTTATTAGAAGAATAGATTTGCCTCTGTGAGACACCTACAATTTATCTTTATTAATTATGATCCTTCTGGGGTAAAAAAACAGTAATTATATGAAAAAAGCCTTAACTTAACACGAAATAGAGACAAAATAGCTGCAATACATAAGGAGTGGACCCCAGAAGACTGGAAAAAAAAATGATTGGAATGCTTTGAACAAAATTTCCATTTTCGTGATCGATGGAATCAGATTTGTTCATCTTCAAGGCGAAAATATGATATTAGAAGACACCACTGCGACAAAGAAACATCCTGTGATTATAATGGTATGTGCTTGCATGACGAGAGATGCTTTTGGACGCCTGGGTGTGGTAGAAGGCATAATTTCAGCTAAAAGTTACCAATATCTGATTCTGGAACTAAAAGAAGGAGATGCATCTTCCAGCAGGACGGAGCCTCGCGCCAGATAACCAAATGAGCATGAAATGATTACAGGACTTCCACGTTCATATTCTTCCATGGCCAAGGATTAGTCCGGACTTGAATCCCATCTAAAATTTCTATTCAAGCTCGAATGAAAATATTGGTTTTTCATCGAAACCCCAGTAACAAAAGAGAATTAATTGAAGTAATTATTCGAGCATGGTTCCATGTCCTCACACCTGAATATTTACGACGTCTGGTGGATTTCATGCCTCGAAGGAAGTATGTTATTAATTCAAAAGGATTTTTAACGAAATATTGACGTTCAATGTTAATTTTAAATACTTTGCATTATCTATGTAATTTATACATTCAGTAATTAATATAATTAATGTGGTGTATTCTCTTCCTGAGTATGATACGTTTTCTTTGAAATAAGGAAGAAATTGAATACCCGATCTTGTTCAGTAATTATCACTTTATTTATAAACAATACCTCTGCGTGCGACCGTCAGTGCCCGAATGGCGTCGCCCGTTTCCCCCGCTTCCTACCCCATGCATTCATCTCTTTCACACTATCACTACGCACTCCTCATACACCACTCTACCACATTAATTTACATACATTGAAAAACTTGATAATGTACGGATATTTTACATTAGATTGGTTACTTTGCATTATGTAGAGTGATCACTTATGGCAGCTCATACGGGTTGTAAGCCCTGGGCCATCGTATAGAAGACTTCCATACACGTTTCTAATACAAATAGCTTCGTCATAAAAGTGGTTGAATGAATCCGCATACAAGCAAATTATAAAAAGTGTCCACAATTAAGTCCACCACTGTATAATACTCCTTCGAATTATTTAACATTTTTACTAGAATGCGCCTGGAAATTAATATTTTAAATTTTTTAATATCTTTGTATAGACTGGAATATATTTATTTATAATAAAATATTGCATTCTCATAAAAAACACACAAGCGCTGAAAGTTTCAGAGCTGTACCAGTCGGCAAGTTGTTGATATTACGAACATTAAATTTGGAGACCAACAACAGCCAAGTGAAGCTAAATAAAAACGTGCAATAATAAAAAAAAACGGAACAAGCTTATATTACAATTCAATCTATCGTTAAAACATTATTTATTTCTATTTATCGTAAAAAGTGTATTGTCTAAAAACTATTAACCTGTAACATATTCCTAAAATTGTATTTAGTGATTTTCGTTAGTCTTAATATTATTCTCAATATATTTTATTATTTATTATTTTTCATTATAAATTATTAATTATTCCTAAAATTGTATTTAGTGATTTGCTTAGTCTTAATATTATTCTCAATATATTTGATCATTTATTATTTTTCATTATTAATTATTAATTAACCGTAAATAGTGTATTATATCATATTCAAATGTTGACAAAATATTCATACTTGTACTTTAATGTCACTCTAGGACAGGTGTGGCGAACCTAGGGCACGCGTGCCAGAGGAGGCACGTTTGAGAATTTGGAAGGCACGCGAACGATATCCAAGTACAAAAATATTAAAAAAAAAATTAAATAATTAAATTTGGTAATAATTGAAAGCGAAACATTAACGAACATAATTAATAAATATGTAGAAGAAGAAATAATGAGACATTGGAACGCCATTCCAGAAATCTTAAGCGATTTAAAGAAACTAGCGAGAGCAATATTTTCAATTTTCTCTTCTCTATAGCTTGGGAGTCATTATTTTCAGAAATGAATTTCACAAAATGTAATTCGAGAAAAATAATGACTGATGAATCCAGCTGGTCGCGTGTATTACTAAAAGCGACGAAATATGAACCAGATATTAATAATTCGTCATCGAATGTACAGCAGAAAAAATCTCATTGATTAATAACTAATGTGTATGTTTATTGATTACGACTTTATTTTTAAGAGAATATATTGTAATTTTTAAGCTTTTAAATAAAATTCAGAAAAAAAACATTTTTCGTATTTTGTTAAATTTTTTTACTGCTTGAGCACGCCACACAATCGAGAAATAATATTTCAGAATTTTTGACACGCAGACCCAAAAAGGTTCGCCGCACCTGCTCTAGGACATTAATGACGGTCTGTTTGTTAAAAAAAAAAAAAATGAGCATGTGTTTTTCTATCTATAAAATAAGGTGCAAATCCATTTTGCTCGCTTTGTTAGGACGGTAATATTTCCTCATTTAAAACAAAACCTTTGCGGAGCCGAAGTTCAGTGCAGGCAGCGTTAATCTAATAGCCAACTTAATTAGATCCTACGTTTATCCCATATTTCACGGTCGACGGATTCTGGCGCCGACCGCGTCCTTCAAGTTTACACGTACCGCGCTCTTTTCCTTGCTTTATTCGTTATTAACATATCATATATACAACCACACCTGGAACTAACTGTGTTAGAGCGGGATATCTGCTTAAAGCAGGGCAGGACTCCTAATAATTCCTCGGGTCACGAAAACTCCCTTTATTTCAGTATTAGAACTGATAGTAACGTAATACAATGCTAGAGACCGGTGGAAATCTGACAAGTGTCATAAGGTTGACACCCCTTCTATCTCTTGACTGACCCGAAGATGACGACACTAATAGCCCCATCCATTGGCTATAACAAATCAGTTACCGACTGAATGGTGACATTTTATATCTGCTAATCAGAAGACAGAAAAATTACCGACATTACAACTATTAAATTAAAAAAGTTTGTGGGAGGAAACGAAGATTCCCTTCTTTTACAAAGCCTCTAATAAAAACAATGTTTCCATTTAATCTAGGCGGAAATGTGGCCTTTGTTTTCCGCCGAGTTCTAAAGAATAAATTCGCAAAATTTGGTTCAGATCTGTCGAACGGTACAGATTTTCAAGGAAAATATATCAGAGAGAGGGTTATCCGATCGGTCAGAGGGTGTAGATTTGTATAGAGAACAGACAGACAGATATTGAGTTTTATAAGTATAGATGTTGCACCACGAACAGTAATCAGAAGCAACCGTAAATTAAGGCATTTAGCGTTGTTCGAATATACACCATATATTTCTCCATAAGGCATTTGATGAAAACACGCAAGTATTGGAATGCAACGTTATGTCAAAATTTCAAGTTGATCGGCCGACTACTTTTCGAGTTTGGCGAACTCAGGGCTAAATTTTTACATATAGACGGTAAACATTTCATCAACTGGGGTATTAGTTTTATACATCGCAGTGTCAAATCTAAAGCGTTCTATAATGTATTAACTAATACCTACATCTCCATTATAATGACATTTTCTTGAAAGAAGTTTGACAACGAAATTTCTATAATGTAGGATCATCCAGCCTACTTTACTCTTGTTCAATATTAGATGATCGTTATAATTACTGTATTTTTGACGGGTAATACAGGCTCGACTATAGCAAAATCGCTATCCTTACCGCCTTCGGGTTTGCTGGCCGTGGGTTCAAGCCCCAACCATCTCCGGCCGTTTGCTTTCGTTTTTTTAGCCGTGAATTCGAACGAAATTACGGACGTTGCACGAAGTTACGGGGACAGATAGACAGAGATATGGACGGACAGACAACAAAGTTATTATGTTTGATATCAGCATGTAAAAATCTAGAGGATACAATGGAGCATGTCAATGAAATTATTTTCTGTATGTAAATTTCATCCAACAGATTTCCCCTATCTAGTTATATTTCCTGAAATAATTGTTCGGCGATGGCGATTTTATGAGTAGTGATTTAAAAAATAACAATTCTTTTAAGTGACGACATCGTGTAGCTTGAAAATATTGTTATTAAAATTGCATATGCTCCAGGAGCTGATATTCTTGTTGATTTTCTGTTTGCTGATGTAGTTTTCGTAACATTATTATGATCAAATTCATATTGTGTTATTGTGGTGATTGAATTATGTAAAAAAATAATTTTATTATTTGTTTTAATCTACTTATATTCATCAATTACCCTACATGTTTCGGAAAAACCTTCCATCGTCAGGCTGTTTTATAAATGTCAAAATATCAAAACGAATGATGTCTTTTGTTTTTTGGTTTTGTGAATTATTTAAAAAAATATTTTTAAATATTATCGCTGAAGTTCTTGATTACACAAAATTATTGGAATTTTTTTAGAATTGGACCAGTAATTAAATTTAATTGATTATTAATAATATTTTGTTCACTTTTACATGCTTTACTAGTTTCTAATGATTTTAAATTATTCAATATCAAACCAAAATTATTTATGTGTAAAAAAGAAAGTCCTAAATTTTTATCAAAACCGTGATCATTTTCTAATTAATGATTTTAAAATTCAGAAAAACCATGATTATTTAGACATATCAAATGCTCTTTAACTCTTACGTTAAAGTTTCGGCCGGTTTTTCCAATATAAAACGCTGGAAAATCTTTGAACGAAAGTTTATAAACACCTGAATTGTTAAATATGTTATTTTTATCTGTTGAATTTATGAGGAGTTTCCCTTTATTATTATTTGTATAAAATGCAGGTCTAATATATTTTCATTTCCTGGCGATAGAAAGGTTTTTCCGAAACACGTAGGTGTAATTAAAGAATATAAGTAGATTAAAACAAATAATAAAATAATTTTTTAAAATGTCAATCAACAAAGTTGTTCATAAAAATGGAAAAAAAAATTAATTATATGAATACAGTTTCATTTTCTCGTTTTTATATGAGAAAAATGCGATACGTGGGTACTGCGTTTAATGTGTATCATTGACGGAAATATTAGTTTGCATTGTATACCTGAAGTGTATGCTATTTTCTAACACCATTTTTAAACGACATGATGAGAATTGAATGAGAATCACTTATAAAAACTTCTGGAATGTCACTAATAAAAACGACTTCTTAGATATAGATCGATCCTAAAATTTCACACTCATCGCCCCAAAAGAAGTATCTCTGAATTTTTAATATATATTTGCGTGACGTCATTTCTCGTTTCATCCAGGGCGCCCGACCAGCCTAGCCCGGCCCTATTTCGGACGGTTTTATCCGTGGAGTGATTTACATAATATGACGGCCATTATTTTCTTAAACCGAAGCCAATAGGCCTCCCCCCCGATAATTTACGCTGGCAGTTGCTGTACGAGAGAGAAGATATTGCTCCCGTAAAATGGCTCAAAGATGACCCCAGGCGGGCGAAGAATTCTCGGGGGTTTGAAACATTCTGTTTGACGTTAAAGGAAGTGAACTCTGATCCCAAATAAATCTTTTCCAAGAATGAGGGGAGTAGGGATGAATGTGACCGAGTCTTCCTCGAGGAATTCCTTCCACAATAGAAAGTTTCTGCATTGCAAGAAAGTATATAAAGTAATGTAGATCATGTATGTATTTGGTATCCCTTTAACAGAGAAACAAGCTATAAACGTATTAAAAATACGAACTTACTTGCATACCATTGCTTACTATTATTTTATTTTATTTATTGTTTTTTGAGTTTTATATTTGACTAGCTGTTCGTACCCGGCGTTGCGCGGGTTAAGGATTAAGTTGAAAATAAATTTGTGGGGGTAAACAAAGGTTTGATTCGAACGGTATAGATTTGCATCGAAAATATGTTAGGGGGAGGGGAACGGGTATGAGAATAGGGAGGAAATATCGCTTATGTTACTCGCCGAGTCCTAAAGAATAAGTTTCCAAATTTTGAGTCCGAACGGTACAGATTTGCATTGAAAATATATCAGGGGGAAGGGAAGGGGTAAAATAATATGGATAAAATGTCACATATGTTACCCGCCGGATCCTAAAAAATAATTTTCCAAATTTTGAGGCCGATCGGTCAAACGGTACAGCTTTACATCGAAAATATGTCATGGGATGGTGACCGGGTATGAGAACAGGAGGGAATGTTGCCTATGTTACCCGCCGGGTCCTAAAGCATAAGTATGCAAAATTTGAATCGAATCGGACAAGCGGTGTGGATTTGTATAGAGAACAGACAGACAGACAGACATTGAGTATTATAGGTATTATTTTATCATTTTTTTGTAATTTTTAAATAATTTATATCATTTGCTTAATGTTTTGTTAATCATATATCTTTTCACATATCTTTATATATATTTTTTTACATTTTTAAGTAAATTGTTCTTTTTAAATGGTACGTTGTACCGTGTATGTACTAAAAAATAATAAAAATTCCATCATTCCATTTTACCACAAGGGTAGGCAGAGAGGTTGAAGCTTCACACGCTTTTGTCCTGATACACAACTCTCGCTTACACAACTTAATTTATCTTCAATAGGGTGATTTCACATTTTAAAGATATCTATGAAAATATACCAAATAGATTCAGAAAAATAAATTATATTTTGTAACTCAGTATAGATGGTGTGGGATAATGTTTTCATTCATAATTTTTATAATAAAAATCTTAAAAAATACGTTTCCAATAAAACGCGATGTGATTGGTCGTGTGTCGTTTAGCAATAATTATAGATAAACATACGTCATCTATGGTGTTTATCACTTTAATTTGTTTCGTTATGGTAAACGCTCATTTTCGCTTTGTTTTTACTGGTGTTTGCATGGTTTTTACGTAGATTTTGCCGTATTTTTGACCTATTTTAATAAAATAAATATCAAGAATATAAGTAATACGTACGTTCTTTATTATAATATATATATATTAGATAATATACATAATATAATATATAATATATATATACCCTTTTTTACATTAAACAATTATTCTATACATATTTACACTTGGACTTATGACTAACTCAACTTTCACTAACATTCCACTTGATACTCTGTAGATACATAATAACTACCTTATGAAAATAAATACTACTGACGAACTCGAAAACATATTATAATTGTGTTCTATAACGCCACTCTGGGATAGGCGTAGCCTAGTAGAGTGGCATAATCCACAAATTAAACAAAACAAAAAAAATGTGTAATTTATCTTATGTTTTATTGTTAAATTAGTATTAAGTATCTTTATTTGTAAACAAGGATTTTTTAAATAAATAAAAAAATAAATATATATATATATATATATATTGTAAACGCTCACTTGGGCGTTGAAAAGTAAATAAATATACACATCTGACAGAATAATGATTGATTATCTGAAAGATTGTGATAGAAATATTATGAGATCATATTTTATTTCGTAGAAACTCTAGTATAGTACAGCTTATTTAAAAGCACTGGCTGCAAGCCGTTGATACGTGTAAACTATTTTCAAAGTGTATAAAGGAGTAAATGCGAAGGGTTTCAGTTTGTCTAAAAGTTGCCGAAAGTTTTTCAACAGATTCCTGCGAGAGCAAGTGCAAAACCGTCTGCGACATTGTTAGCGTGTTGAAACTGCGCTGGTGATCCACTTTTAACTTTTGTACGAAGTGCAGGGAAAATCTTAAAAGCTCTATATCCATTTGAGCAAGTTTAAATAACGTGCACCACACTGCAATAGCAGTAAGTCTCCCAGAAGACTGGCTGGAATAATACTTCGCTTATCGCCCCGGGAGCTCGGTCACGAAATGCAGTTGGAAACTCCCACGGATGCACCGGAATGCACCGGCCACCAGGTGCACCGTGCGGTGCGGCGGTGGAAAGCGTCTTACGTGAAAAATCGGTTAACATCAACAGATTTAGACTCGGCGGGCCAAAGCGCCCAGGTCGATAAATGGATTCTACAAAAAATTCATATTAGAAGGCATGTGATTTTTGTGCCAATTTGATATTTATTTTCATTATTATGTACTTTTTTATAATCTTATGTGTATTATTTAAAATGTTGTCACGTGTCGTGGCTGCGGAAGGAATTAATGAAGCGCTGGAATTTAATAACGGACTTATTAATTACTGATTAATTGATTAATCGATCAAGTCACTTAACACTATTTTCGTAATTTATCACAAGTCCAAAAAATCGTTAATTACACTGGGCAACACATTCGAGAAGTCTCCGCTAAAATATCGCACAAGAGTAAGCACTTCCCTTAATTATTTGTCGCTTAGTTCACACACGTTTTCGCAAAAAACGTCAGAATAACAATGGCCCTCCGCGGCCTGGATCCGTTTATTTATACCTGATCGCTGAATTTTCGAACCCTCGAGAGTTCTCTAGTATTTACCAGACTTTTCTAGTGTTTACTCGAAAGTTCTAGTGATTTTCAATGTTCCTGGATAGTTGCAGACGTCTCTCGAAAGCTGTAAATGATTCTAGATCCATAGATAGTTTTGTGCCAACTTAAAACAACTGTCACTTGACAGAAGTGCGTAATTCTTTTTAGCCTCGTTACAATATTCTTTAAAGCCTTGGGTGAAATGTCGACAGTAACAGAAATAGTGACATAAAAGTTTGCATTTTTTAAAAATATTTCTGACTTATCTTTGTATAGTTCTTATTGTAGAATCTCGTGAGAATATCTTAAAAAAATAATTCAAAACCAAAGCGAACCTCTGTGTAAGGTGTCGATCGTGTATCGTCGTATAATAGTATAATAGATGCGCGGGCCGACAGACATGTGAGCGAGATGGCTGTCATTGGATGTCAGATGGATGTCATGACTCGCTTGGATTGAGAATCAAATGGTCGCATATTGTAACATATAACATTAAAGAATTAAATTTAGTAGAAGAGCTCATTTTACTGAGAGTGTGAGATCAAGAATATAGGCTACCGAAATGAGTTAAATGTGGGAAATAGCAGGAGTAAGTAAAGTTCAATAATTTAAACCGAATGAGAAATATGAATACAGTGAAGACCATGGGAATGGATTCGCTACCACCGCATATAAAAAGTTCTTTATTAAGGTCGCTCGGGCACGTCTTGCGAGTAGCAGAAAAGCAACTCAAATCAAATATATTATTTCTTTCTTCGGTAACTTCGGACTAAGTTGGGGGAGAAGTAAAAATGTATGAAGACAAAGAAAGCTGTGGGTTCTCGGATGACGATGAATTTTGATTTATTTTATTTTTAATGAGTTACTAACTGTTTGAGCGACATCTGCATTTGATGCGTCAAAACTATTTATATTCGTTGTTAATATCAAGTTAAGTGTTGATTTGTTGAAATGTTTTTCAACGAGGCGGAATATGTTAGAGCGACAACAGGTGACGCGCTAAACAATTTATACTTATTACTAGCTGTGCCCGCGCGGCTTCGCACGCGTAGATTTTTAGAACACTGTTTGGATCGTCATAGAACATTCGCGAACTTTCTAGAACGGTCTCTTTCCAGAACTTTCAAGAAATACGAATGGACAGGAACCTTCTAGACCCACCGACGCATTCCGCCACTCAGTTTAGAAGCTTATAAAACTTTCGGGAATTTTCTAGAACCTTCTCCTTCCAGAACTTTCTAGAGCAGGTTTTTCCGGAACCTTCTAGACGCACCGACACAGTCAGCGCGCCTATTTTGAAACAATCTGAAGCATCTGCGGCCTTCCTATAACAAAACAATTTTGTCACCCACTCCCACCCACGCATAGCCACCCCCACCAAACTCGCATATTTTCGATGTGACACCGAGGGCTATCCACCACCATAACCACCAGGTTGTGGCTGGTTCTGGAGAAAACTTGGCCGGTAGGGAAACACGGGATTCTTATATATATATATATATATATATATATATGATATATCTATATATATATATATATATATATATTATATATATATATATATATAATATTGATTAATATCAATTTAATCGCCCGAAGAAGAGGGATGATGAAAAGGTGACATTATTGTTGTCAGTGCAAATAAACGCATTGTAGAAAAAAAACGTGTTTTCCTTTGTTTGCTCTCTTAAAAAGTCTATTTAGAGATTTCCCACGAAGTCTCAGGCTAGAGACTAGTCACTAACAAAATACTAGGTAGAAAATATATAAAATGGCGGCCCTCGTAGCCCAGTGGGTATGACACTGGCTTCTCACACCGAGGGTTCCGGGTTCAATGTGATTTACTCAAGCCTGGGTGTTGTGTGATGTATTTCGCTTCTGTAATTGGGCCTCTTGGCATGCTGGAGCGTAAAATTAAGAAAAAAATACATTGGCCCACTATCCCAATTGCAAGTATCGATCTGCTTCTAGCAACATGTGTATATTTAATGTGTCAATACAGTGCCCTACGAATCTACGAATCTATAAATAATAAAGAATTAACGTTACGTGTTTCAGGGGTTCAGGTAATAGTCAAGAAAATAGATGTTGTGTACGAGTGGTTTTTTAACCATCTGTCACTGAGGTGATTTTGATTTCATTCTGCTGACGAGTAGTCTGACAGACGTAGGTACATTATTTAAAGAACTGTTTTTAAAGATTTATTTATTTAATTTTGGGGAAAATTAACAGCAAATCAACATCTTAACAAATACAAAATAATGTTTTATAAAATTATGCCAATTACAAATTTTCCGAGCGAGAAGAGTGAGAGGGTGGAGGGAATGTGGGACGGGAATAGAAGGGAAGATATATTGTACAAATTAGTTTGGGTGCGGTTGTGTAGATATTGTTTGTTTTATGTTTCTTATCGTTGAGTTGAAAATGTCAATGTGGTGATAGTTTGTGTTAAATGAATTTGTGGATCTGTACATAAAGGAGTTTTGTTTTGAGTTGGTCTTACATAAGGGGAGATGAAAAGTAGGTGAGTGTCTGTTATTGCGAGTTGGGATGTGGTAAGATATTCGTTGAAGTAGTTCCGGACTATCAACTAGATTGTGTGTTATTTTGAATAACATCACCGCGTCAGCTATGTTACTTCGATAATTTTCGCAGAGTCTTCATTGCTTAAATGAGATCTAAATGAACGGAGGTCTAGGTATCTTAGAAATCTGTTTTGGACACTTTCAATTCTATTTTCGTGTACTGCATAACCTGGATTCCATACCTGAGATGCATATTCTAAAATACTACAAACGTACAAGAAATAATGTGTTTTGAGGGTACTGAGATTATTGAAATGTTTACATGTTTATTTTGATTGTCATATCTTATGTACGAATCATAAGAATACAGGCAAATATTTATTAGGAGAATGAAATGCAAAACAAAACTTATTAAAAAATAATAAAATATTTATTAAGGCGGCACAGCCGATTCACAAACATGCATAGCTGTCAAATTACATCGATAGATCATGTCCTTTCAAGCCGTGCGCGACATGTCATCTGAGCGCAAATCGAGTGAAAATTACACGTTCGTTACATGATTATGGTACATACGTTGCTAAAACAGTAAGGTTTGATTGAAAGAGATGGTCATATATTCTTTGCTTTCGTCCGCGTCAGGTATCCCCACAGAAGTACCTCACGTATCAAAATATTTACTTATTTAACTTTAGACAAATGATCTTATATTATTTGAGTCGACTTATTATTTTCCGTAAATAATTTAAGAATCATAGTAATAATTCTGAACTCCTTTTTAAATCAGTGCATATCGTAATATGACAATACAAAACAATCACCTAGCCCCACGTGCGTACTGCGTATATCAAAATGTATTATTTTATCTATCGACAAATTCCCGTATTTTATTTTCGTCCAATAATTACTAACTGAATAGAATTTGAAAAACATATTAATGATTCTGAAATACTTTTAAAATCATAATGAATACCTTTAATATTAAACAAGAAATAAATATATGGGAGACGCGAACGCGCATGCGCACGGCGCGTACAGCATGTATCTTGATCTGGAACAATTGTTGAATTAGGATAATACCGAAACTGACATGTGACGCAAGTTCAAGGTTTAAAAAGGATGAAACCGTTATATAAAACCTTAATATATGGGAGATATCAATTGCTTTTGAGCGTATTATATAATAATAATTCATATAAATGTCAAATTTGGCATAAAAGTACAATGAATAGTGAAATAAATGACGAGGAATATTCGGCTACATGAACACGACTGACCCCTGCCGTGGCCAGACAGCATCTAACATGGATTCTGACGTTGACGATGTCGTTTTTCATACTTTAGAATTTTTATTTTAAAATAATAATTAACGTGCTTTTTATAAAAAATTTAGCTTTTTAATAGCGAATGAAGACTCAAAGTGCGAATATAGATACAATATATCGTTTAAAATCATATTTTTATATGAATAAACAACGTTTGAAAATTACCAAAAAACGTAAATATTTAAGCATGTTTCAAAAATTATATCTTTTTTAATATTGAATATTTCTCAATTTCCTACGTACGGATTCTAGATAATTAAGTAAACTTTATACGTATAAAAACAATATATTTTGCTTACATAGAAATTTTAAACGAACCACTCTACGCCCGGGAACATTAAAAAGGTTTTTTTTGCCGCGGCCTGTGGATTAATGTCTATATTTTTCTTAATTATTGTAAATAATGTTTAGTTTATTACTTTTATATAAGAATAAAGGTTCTATTTAAGTTATCGCCCTAAAAAATTGCAATCTATCATATACATTCTGATATAAATGAATAATAAAAACCCACATTTTCGTAAAAAACGCCGAAATATGCATTTGCAGTGAATGTACCGCCTTAATATTACAGAAATAAAGAGATATTGAAGACAACCATCTTTATAAAAAATTAAATGACATAAAATTAGCAAAAGTCTTTTAAAATTCTTTCCCTTAGATTTAAACACATAAATTAGATGGATAGACCTTTATAGACCCGTGTTCATGTAGCCTCGATGTTTACATAATTCGATGGATTGTTCGAGAGGTTTCGATAGTGCGTAATTCCTTACGATTCTACCATCTCGTGACAATATTATCAAAGCGGTATTTTAAAGTGAGCTTCGAGTCTAGCGAGACAAACCCTTATTTTTTCGACTTTAGCGAATGATGAAAAATATAATTTATGTAAACTGTTTCAAATGTATGTATGGAAGTGAAGCCTGGAGCTGGCAGAAGAGGAACGAAAGTAGATTGAATGCAGTGGAGATGAGATCCCTCAGACGTGTGTGTGTGACAAATCCATGTATGATAGAGTAATGAATGAAGATATTAGGAATGAATGTAAAGCTGATCGTAACATAATACATAGAATAAAAATAGGGTCGCTCAGGTGGTTTGGGCGTTTCGAGCGAATGAATGAGGAAAGAATGGTAAAAAAAATATAATGCAAGTGTTGACGGCGCCAGAAAGAGAGGGCGACCACGGAAGACGTGGCATGACCAGATTAACCAGATACTGGAAGATGGTCCTGTTAGAAGCCCGAACAACCGTCGAGCTTGCATGCAAAGATGTATGAATGTGGATGAGGCGAAAGTTGTGTGTCAGGGCAGAAGGGTATGGCGCTCTATCTTCTCTGCCTACCCCCACGGGGAAACGGCGTGATGGTAAGTTAGTTAGTTTAGTTAGTTAGTTAGTTTCAAATGATAATAAAAAAATTATGAGCACGTTATTAGATGTATGTATACGTATGGTGAAGGTTATGGTGTTGTTGAGTTTGGATGGTTCGGGAGAGGGCGTTATGGTCCAAGTTTTGTCCCCATTGTGCAAAGTTTCAGCAGTTGCCGGAAGTGGATAAGTGTGGCGAACTTTCTTGTTTCATGGCTGGCTTTATTCCCGCAGTTTGTATTCATCAGCCGGACAACTGGGCCGGCTGCTGCCCTCAAACACCGCCATGTCCAAGTTTGGCGGACACTTCCGTTTCCGGTTCTTTGAGATGGTTATATTCAAATGTAAAAAATATCTTTTTTTAAGTCAGTATTTCTGTGCTAAAAACTTATTTTGAAATTTATCACGAACCATTTGATTTAATTCAAATAATTTTTAAATAAATTCAATATCCAAAAAATATTAATGCTGTCATCGGAAATTATTAATTTAAAAAGTACTGAATTAGATATTTTATAGGAAATGTAGCCTTTATAGAAAACATGATTTTCGAAAGGATAGATAGGTACATAAAATCTACAATTCAGTACATTCCTAATTAATTATCCTCGGTGACTGCAGTCAAATTTTTTTTTGAATTTTTTGGATATTGCTGCTTTTTCTTTTGTACCCCACAACTGAATCAGAAATAAAAAATTTAACCGTAGACCACCAGAAATGTGTCACGAGACTGTAGAAACGGAAAGAATAACACGTAATTAAGGAGTTTAACACTGTGGGCGTTTTAAAATAAAATAGAAATTACTGGAAAAGTCGATCATTTTTTTTTCAAAAAATTCTATTTTAAAATTTCTATTTTACACATAAATAATTTTGGTCCGAAATCAAATAATTTAGAATTATAAGAAATTAGTAAAGCATATAAAAGTAAACAAAATGTTATTAATAATCAATTAAATTTAACTACTAATCAAATTCTAAAAAAATTTCCAATATTTTTGTGTAATCGAGAACTACATCAATAATATTTGAAAATAATATTTTAAATAATTTTGAAAACCAAAACAAATGACACCATTTATTTTGATATTATGACGTATATAAAACAACCTGCCGATGGAAAGGTTTTTCCGAAACATGTAGGTGTAATTAATAAATATATAAGTAGATTAAAACAAATAATAAAATTTATTTTTAGTCCGTCGATCATACTCGAAACTTCGCGAAATGATAATCGCTATTTAAGGGGTGAAATAACCGCTTCGCCGAACAATCCGTTTTGACAGTTTGAAGAGCCCGTGGAAATCAGCGGTGATTCCGTGTGACCATCGACAATAAATTAAGAGAGTACCTACCGGACGTTCGGAAAAAACCCGATCCCGGATGTGCAGATATTCATAGACGAGTATAAAGTGTTCCACAGAAGAGGTATAAGTGCAAAATTATTGTAATTTAGAGTGTTCCAGTTAAGTTCGTTATAAGTTAATTAATAAAAAGGTGTTTAATTTCAATGAGTCATTTGTCTCCCACCGCCGGATCTAATTAGTTACTTACATACTTACCATCACGTAGGCAGAGAGGATAAAGCGCCTCTGTCCCGACATACAACTCTCGCCTCATTCACATTCATACATCTTCGCATGCAAGCTCGACGGTTGTTGAGGCTTCTAACGGGACCACCTTCCAGTATCTGGTTAATCTGGTCATGCCACATCTTCCGCGGTCACCCTCTCTTTCTGGCACCGTCAACACTTGCATTATATATCTTTCTTACCATTCTTTCCTCATTCATTCGCTCTTTATACTACGAGCTTTAGAAACATTTATGAAAAATATATTTTGAAACAATTGTGAATCGGTCAAACTAGATATTCTTTAAAATATAATGTTTTAGTATATACGACCAAGTCACGCTTTATTACAAAATTATGTTTTTCCTTGAAGACACTCGGTTTGGAACTAAATTTAAAAAAATATTGAATTGTAGGAGGAGTCTTAAATATTTGCGAGGAGGGACATTCTTCCCTTGTAACGCCTCACCTCCCCTGTAAATCCAACTCATTTAACTGTCAAGGAGCAGAATCGACTAAGAATTGCTAAAATTAAAATAAGAATATTGTTTTAATTTTGTACCTTTATACTATGCTTCGAATGTCGCAAGATTTTCTTGAAATTTGGGAAATTCGGAAATAGAAGATATTTCGCGAACAGGAGTAGCGATCGTGAAAAATTAAGCAGCCCGCTCTCATCTCTCTCGGAGCTGGTGGAGAACAAACCGGTTGCTGAGGTGCCAAAGCCGATGTGCATATTTCATGCACCAGCTTAAAGGAGTTACCCTTATGTGAGTTTGAAGTTCTTCAACAGCTGAACACGTATTGGACACGTGCCCAATTTTCAGGGATTTTAGAATAACGCCCGCGGGAGGCCACAACTCCCCTAGGGAGTTTTTAACATACTAATAGTTACAATATCTTGACGTTTTATCCAAGAAGATTGAGATAAATCGAGGTTTATGTAATTCTATTTACTAGGATCAGTTTCTAAATCTGATGTCACTCGATATTGACCAAGGTCTTTGGTTCTTTCTTGATTTAGTTTTTTTCCGACTACGAAGAGGGGTAGTCCCTCGACAGATATCTTGTCAGACAAATAAGGACGTTTATAATGACGGTTAACTTCTAGCTTAAAATATATTCAAGCAAAGAAAAATTTAAAGCAGAGAAATTGTAGAGAAAACGTTAATAAAGACAGTGATGTCTTTGGCGGTACCTCGTTGGGAGGATGACGTCTACAGACATACAATGATGTATGTACAATGAAACGGAGTGGTTTATTTCAAGTTATGTGTGGAAGTGACAGAGTGGAAATAACGTAGAAAGATTATTTTCCACAACAATTTATTTACAGTCAAAAATTCGTGGAAAACACAGAAATACAACACTAGAAATATACAAGAACACACAAAATATAAAATAAAATTGTCACAAGCCCTTAGGTCCCTGGCGTAGTCACAAAACAATATTAAGGCGGGATTCTTGATCTCACTTCACAGATTCGGCGGAGGCTCTTGCCAGGAAAAACTCGACAGCAAGAGCGATGGCGAAGTTCTCGGAGATAAACACTCGAAACTCGACCTTCATGTAAGCTCGGCTTGGTACGGCCCGGCAGGAGAACGCTCGACTGCGGCGGTGATATCGTTTCCTGGGTTCGCCAGGAATCCCTCCCGGACACCTCCTGGTAAGGCGAGGACTGTTGGAGCCTTCCGAACAGTGTCTTTTGGTTGGGAGTATGAGCGTATGGCTTTTATACTTTTTCGGCTGTGGGGATGCATCAGTGAACACCCGTTTATTTGCTGTTGCTAGGCGAAGTCCCCGGCAGCCAAATTCACCGAAAATGTGCACCTTTGGGAAGCCTGGCAATTTTACAGTCATGAGGCCGCGCTTAATGACTTCTGAAAAATTGTCACAGGTACGGGATTTTCGTTTATATCCCACAGGTGCGCGTATCAACAACAAAAAAATAACCCATAAAAACAAAGTTTCTATAATACTTCCTTTCTCATTTACTAGTGGAAACTGGTTTGGCGCTTAACCTACGCGTCGGGCTTCGGTCGGGCGACGCTACGAAAGGGAGTAATAAAAAATTTCCAAAAATCCAAAATTATACTATAATCAGGTTTAGTGTCTACCACATGCATTGCAGTCTCTTCATACAACTTACTCAGTTGTATGAAAAAACCATTAAAAATTTCTAAAAATCCATAATTATACTATAATTATTTTTTTTTTAACGTAATTTTGAAAGATCTTTTTGATCGTCGCCACGAGTCTGCTTGCAAAGTTTCAGATCGATTGGATCACGGGAAAAAGGGTTAAAAATCGATCCAAAGTTTTTTCGTCAGACAAGCAACCAACCAGACGCTAAATGAAAACAATCGGAATGTATTGAAAAAAAAAAATTATTGAAGGCGGTTTTTTTTATACAATGGCGGTTTTCCGGGTGTTATTAAACCAATAGCAATTTTTATACGTGACGTTTCAAAGATTGTTATGAAAATTGCATATATTCCTGGCGCTGTTATTGTTGTATATTTTCTATTGAAAAAATTATTTTTTAAAATATAATTGTGATTAAATTCAAAATGTGTTATTATGGTGACTGAATTATTTTTTTTTTCAAGCTTCATTTTCTCTTATTTGTACACTTAACATTTTTCATCCGTTGATGGAGAATTGAAATTGATGGAAATTCTAGTTTGTATACCTTGAGTTCGAACATAGCTGAACAGAATGCGCACGATATGCAACACAGCAAATTCATGGTATTTTGTGTGTGACAAAGAAGTATAATTTCTAACGCGCCTATATAAGTACATGTTTTCTTTTCTTTCTATTGTTAATAATGTCATTGATTACTGGAAAATGTACCATGGAGCTCTACTATATCGATCGAAGCGGTCAATTGGTAATAATATAATGTTACGTGAGCACAAGAGATGTCACCCCTGGTTAAGTTTACGAATAATTTATTATGACATGATTTGAATAACACAACGTATTATAGTTCCAATATCCAGGGAGGTCGAATACTAACTTGGTATTATTCTGTTTATTACCTCTGGTGATGGGACATTGTAACATCTTATTTGCGCAAATTATTACAAATATATAGTGATACATCAGCACAAAACAAGAACAAATACACACATCGCTACACAGCGAGATTTGAAATTAAGGCGTCTGATACACATGCTTCTTTAGTGGCACGTGAGCATGCGCAGTATCGACCTTGACAGTGGCATGCTCATTAGTGGCATGTGTGTACGCTCATTGCCAGTAATGAGCATGCCACCTAGTTGCATGCTCAAAAATCAACCGCCGGTTGATTTATAAGCATGCCACTGTCATTCACCATAGAAAAGGGGTATCTTTGGAGCATGTATGAACAGACTTGCTTATTTATGAGCATGCTTATGTCATTCGCGGGCTTCGCGGCTAGTATTATCAATGCGATCTTCTCAGTTCGTGACAGATGAAACAAATATGGCGCGTTGGGGAGATGATAAAACATTACTTTTCGTGACTTATTATAGGAATCACGAATGTCTGTGGAGTGTGGAATACTCGGTCACCGTTGTGTAAAAATAATATAGCGAGAAATAATGTTTACGAAACTTTATTAATATGCATGAATGATTCAAATCTTATAATAAAAATTATATAAACTAAAATCAAAAATGTGCGGATGGAAACTCGGGAACTTTTTTGATTTATTGGTTCACTTGAATTTTCTATTTCAGTTTGCAAAGTTTCCATTTTGAACAAGAGCGTCTCTATTCTATGACAAGAGCATGCCACTAATAAGCATGTGTGTTTGATTGTTAGCTTTGGGCATGCTTATTTATGAGCATGCCACTAATAAGCATGCCAGTAATGAGCAAGTGTGTACAGTTGTTATGGCATGCTTGTTAGTGGCATGCTAATGAGCATGCCACTAAAGAAGCATGTGTATCTGTACCTTAACTCCTTACAATACATCGCCTGTACTCAATACAACGCATTACGTAGAGAACTATAGTCTCCAGTAACGAACAAAAAAATACTGATAATATCTTTAAAATAAAAAATATCTTTTCATACATAACCAGTATCTGTAGAGAATTTTTCCTTTTCTGTAAGCTATTTTTTGTAATTTCTGATTACACCTTGTTCTTTGTAGTTTTAAGTCTTTTTTACCGTATTGTAATACTATAAATTAATGTTGTTCTTCCTGGAATTAGTTTTTTTCTCGGAACTCATTGCAAATTATATATAGCAACAAATATTTTTTAATAATGATAACCTCAGAAAAATTACAGACCAACAATGCCTCTTTAAAGCCTCTTAATAGACTTTTTTATGAAAAATCATATATGTACATAATTAAAATCTCAATTATTTCTCAATAAAACCTATTCTTGCATATATACATACGTAAAACTAATATAATTTTAACATGATTCTCCTCGTTTAAATACAATAGATTATATAGAAGAGATACATCCAATATCTACATGAAGTTTTAATATGAATAAAAAAAATTGGCTTTTATATGTTATCTGTTTTAAGAAAGTCTTTTAAATTAACAACAAAATTAAAAACAAAATTAAACACCAATTAGGCTCAGAATCCAAGGTTTAACTATATTTATAGAAAATTTTCACTAAACTAACAATAATCAAAATCAATTTTTCAATCTTTCTTTCTCTTTCAGTCTTTCAGTCTTTCAATCTCTTTCAATTTAATGACCAGATTTCAAATACACATTGCAAATTTTGTGAATTCATATTTTATTGTATTTAAAACAATGATTTTTTTTTCAGGTAAGGGGATCTATTAATGACGCGGATGAATTGGCAAAGGGTCGTCCACCATTGGTAAGTTTATGATTCCTTCATTGAGAAAAGCTTCAGACAATTAACACATAGTCCACGAAAATAAGAAGTGGTATATACGTTGCCTTGTTATAATATAGACACGTTATTCCCATACTAGCCGGCTTTCATATGTAGCAAATATTGCATTGAGAGAGACAACAAATCACGGTACACTTAATTCACAAACGCTCTGCGTGTAGACAGAAAAATCAGGCAATTTGAAGTCACGGTGACTAAAATAACATACTCATTCTTACAATTAATAGTGTACGATACTCTGTTCCTTTTTCCCCGGGACTTTTTTCGGCGTAGCGTCGCGCCCGATCACAAGGAAGGTCCGTTCGATAACGAATGCAAGTAAGGCCTTACTTTTGAGTTGCCAAGATTTCACGCTTGTAACGTATCTACAGTTTATTATATCATTGGGTATATACCTACATATATCGCGCTACCCAAGAAAAAACTGTTAACGAAACATATTTCATATTAAATTAAACGCAAACTCCTTTGGTTTATGTCAATATTTTTGGTAGGCAACGTCAACCGGTTTCTTAACAACCGTTCTTTATTCAGGGTAAACTAAAAATTTTCATCAATTTTTGCAACTTATTCTTGGATGCATTATTTTAATGTAACCCTAACTAAATATTTCAATACAAATACAGTGTTGAGTTATTTTGAAAATATTTTGGTTTTGAGAGAGGCAGTCCCTCACATCATCGAGTGAAATTGATAACTCAATAACAGTACTAACCTACTTAATATCACAATTAATAACTTATTTCGTGCCTATTGGTAAAATTAAGGAGATCGATTGGCCTGCCTCTTATTCAATATAGCCTTAGAAAAAGTTATTCGTGACTCAGGAATTGAGATAAGAGCAAAGATATTCGACAACTCTGTGCAACTATTAGCTTACGCTGATGATATCGACATAATTGCGAGAACTCCCGATGCGTTATGTAATGCCTTCATAAATCTTGAAAGTTCTGCCAAAAACATGGGTCTCATAGTAAACCAGCAGAAGACCAAATACATGGCCGTAGGATGCACCCAACAAATCCCAACTCTCTCGTGTGGAAGTCAAAATTTTGAAACGGTACCAAGATTTACATACCTAGGATCCCTGATAACAAGCAACAACCATACTGCAGAGGAGATCCAGAAGCGCATAGTGAGCGCGAATCGGTGTTTTTTCCGCCTACAAAAGCAGATAAAATCCAGACTTCTGTCCAGAAACACCAAGATATTAGTGTACAAAATGCTTATTAGGCCAGTGCTCACGTATGCAGCTGAGACGTGGGTACTAACTAAGAGGAATGAGCGAGCACTGGACGTTTTTGAAAGGAAAACTTTGAGGCGTATCTTTGGACCGGTTCTAGAAAATGGACTTTGGCGCAGACGTTACAACAATGAGCTCTATACTTAAGCTATATATTTAAGGAGCCAAACGTCACAAAATTTAAAAAACTGGAAAGACTTCAGTGGCTGGGTCGTATGGAGAGAATGTCCGAGCATCAAGCACACCAAAGTTGCTGCTAAACTCAAGGCCAGCAGGGCGAAGGAGCTTACAAAGACCAAAACTAAGATGGAGTGACAACGTCCTCAAAGATATCTCTGCCTTAGACCTTCGAAACTGGAGAGAGCTGGCACAAGACCGAGATGAGTGGAGGAAAATTATTGAGGAGGCCAAGACCCACCAAGGGTTGTAGTGCCAAGAATGATGATGATGATTGGTAAAATTAAAAACCAAAACCAACCCCAAAACATATTATCGGCAATTATCACCCAGGGGCGGAGTCTTACGTGATCACTCTACACAATGCAACGTTCACCAATTCCATCGTAAGAATGTCCACACATTATAATTTTTTTTAAAGTTCTATATACGTTCCAAAATCTGAAAACCTTTCGTTTATTTGAAGGGGTTAGTAAGAGACATCTATCGAGTTTTTTCTCGTGAACTAGTTAGCATACATAGATTTCTCAGCCTGTAATGATACCTATATTTTAATTTTAAGTGGAGTATTTAGTGATCACTTAAGCCAGCTCTAAGTTATAAAAATTTAATTCCAAATAGATACCTCATTAGTGACATCTGTATGAAAAAGATGACGCCGATGGCGCTAGGGAAAATTACAACATACATGTGAACTAGGTTGTAAAAAGATGTGTTATTCTATGATGGGTGGAAATGATGAACGTTACATTGTGTAAAGTGATCACTTAAGTCAGCCGTACGATAGATTGTAAGCCCTATGAACACCCAAAAATAGAAAAAATTCCATGCATACTTTTTCATCAAAAAAATATAATTTCGTCTCTATGAGATGTATTTAGTATATCTTGATTAATGATGTCCCTGGGATAAAATACAATAGGTACTCAAAATATTCTGAATATAAAAATATTGAACAATTTTTATTAATCAATTAGAAAAGACATACAGAAAAAATCAAACTAACGAAAAAATATTTTAACTGCCACCGGGACTCGAACCACGGACCTCCAAATTCTATCCGAGAATGGCGCGTTATCCAATTTCGCCATGACAGTCTGGTAAGTTAACGAAAATTTTTCGATCTTTTTAATTGATCAATATTTTTTATTCCATTTTTAAAGCAATCAACTTTTTTTAAATGCAATAGTCACAAAAACCTTTCCGTGGTTCGAGTCCCGGTGGCAGTTAAAATATTTTTTCGTTCATTTGATTTTTTCTGTATGTCTTTTCTAATTGATTAATAAAAATTGTTTAATAATTCACAGAACTTTCTTCTGTAATTGCAACATCACAATAAGAATGTGTTTCATTTAGTATAAAAATATTGCTAAACTTTTTCGTTTAGATGGCAACTTTCAATTCATCTCTGCCATATGCGGATACCGAGATATTCCATCTGAGAGTGCAGTAGTGATGAGACTGCTCTGTACTCACTACTACAATGTAGTACTACATTACATTGAAGTGCACACTTCACACGTTTTGAAGTGTAGTGCACACTACAAACTACAAACACTTAGTTATTGAAAGTGTATACTTCAAATAGTACATTTCATTTCAAAGCGAACACTACAAAGTACACACACTTCAAAGTTATCGAAAGTATGAGAAACATATTTTAAATAGTTCATTTTTTACGTGAAATTTTTGGGAAGTCGATGTAGATAAATGAAGAAATGGAAACTGTAACAACCCCCCTCCCCCATTGTTTGAAAATTTTTTGGAATCGAATGAAGAAATCTGTTTTTTTTTTAGCTAGCCAAATTTTTATTTGGTAAAAAAATATTTTATTTTTTTATTATTTTTTTTATTTAATATTAAAACTACATTTAAATCATAATACATTTGTCTGTTACAATCTACTTAGATACATTTTATTTTATTGCTTTGCCTCTCCAAAAATGAGACTTGCTCATGTGCTTGGTGAGGGGCTTACACTATATTAGTTTATTTTGGATTTGGCTTATTTGTTCCTTAGCTATATGTCTTGTTATGCAAATTGTATCGATCTAAGGTGTTGGTTTATTTTTTTCTTTAATTGTTGTAAGTCATCAATTTTCTTAATATCTGTAGGTAGGTTATTGAAGTTTTTTATTTACTTCACTAGTACTACAATTTTGTAGTACAATTACTTTCATTACTTCACTTCATTAATATTACAATGACTACATACTTCACTTCATTTCGCAGTACTACAATTACTTCACTTCATGTAGTTTTTACTACAATTGTAGTGTACACTTTGTACTCTTCAAACTGGCGAACGTGTGTGTGTTGTAGTCTTCATTTTGAAATTTAGTTTTTCCTTGAAAGATTTGGCAGATACTTCGTGGTGCAACATTATAATTTCAAATATGTTTTAATATACTTTGTAATACACACACAATATGAGTTATTAATTTACAACTATAGTTTCGAGAGGAGCAGTCCCTCTCATCATCAGGTATAGATAATAACTAACTTAAATACAAAATTTATCAATCTAATTGGGTAGGTCAGGGGGTCAGGGGGGCGCGCGGCAGGGAAGGGTATTTTTTTCGCCGAACAGCTCTAGGAGTGGTGAAGTGGACTGAAATGTGATATTATTTATTAATGTGTTTCCAGAATTTAAATTTTTTAGGATTTCAACGGTTTCCAAACTATTCATTATCCATCGTCTATGGGGAACCGAGTGGAGTAATTTTAATTTGTGACTATCGAAAGAATGATTGGTGTTAATTATATGATTGGCAAATTCGGAAAAATTGTTATTTTTTAAGCAGCGGCGATGTTCTTTTATGCGTGTATTTAAGTTTCTAGTGGTTTGGCCTATATACTTTTTGTCACAATCTCCGCAAGTTATTTCATATATCCCACTTTTTCTAACATACCTATTTTTGTTTTTGAATTTAGAAGAATTTTACCAATATTATTGTTTGTGTAATAAGCTGGTATAATATGAGTTCCCTGCCGCGCGCCCCCCTGACCCCCTGACCTACCCAATTAGATTGATAAATTTTGTATTTAAGTTAGTTATTATCTATACCTGATGATGAGAGGGACTGCTCCTCTCGAAACTATAGTTGTAAATTAATAACTCATATTGTGTGTGTATTACAAAGTATATTAAAACATATTTGAAATGTAGTTTTTCCCTTCGCTAGAGTGCAGGCTCTTCCGCAGCAGCTGGACCCGATTCTGCGCCAGCTGCACGCATCGATCTGACAAATTGTCTCACATTACCGAGTCGGGAACGGGGCCGCAGAGGAACAAAGGGATCGTGCCTGCAGTGCCAAGTCCCGCCTGGAGTACGATTCCCGCTTTATGATTTTTCCCTCTCAGCTCTGTTTAATTTAGCCGAGTACCGAGCAGATTTGCATACGATTTACATTCAAATAATGTATTCAATGTGACGGGTCCACCATCTTTGGATAGTCAGCGTTTGTGAGCCGAGTTAACTCGGTGATTGCTTCTACACTGCTTCTATTTTATTTTAAACTTATAATATATATTAGGTCATGATAGCTTGGACATTTTCGACTCATAATCAAGGCAGGAATGTATTCCTGCGAGGTTATTAATGTTTTACATATAACCCAGTATATTAATGCACTATTTTTATATTTTTTGTTAGTTTTACATACTCCCTGACGAAACTTGAGCTAAGCGCAAAAAATAAAATTCATAGTTTCATACAAAGTGATTGTGTTTTATTTAATATACTATGTCAAACCAAAAAGTGATTGATCCCTACGAAAAAATCATTTTATTTTGAAAAATATTAGCGGCCCTTACCGGAGGATTCTCGGGATTCATAAGTTAGTTATATTTTAAAATAGGTCATAGGAGATTGCAGGAAGTTGACTATGTTTTGAACGGGCACTAAAGGGTAACGAAATACAAGGTGTAATGGAGGTAGTCCACAATACTTCATTTCCACTACAATGTTAATATCTTCATTCGACTAACTTAATTTCTATGATCAGCTATGCTGTGCTTTTAAATATACCTCGTGTTATAGAGCTACCCAATAATACTTTACAGTTAGATTCCTTCCTAAATAATGAGTCCAAAATGTTGCAGCACCAATATCCTAATATCGATAGTTATCAAGATGTTTGCTTTTTTTTAAAATCTGGTTCAAATTTCTGCATAATTTTGATTTTTTTAAGATACTTATTTTTAAGGGAATGAATGTAAAATAGTCGACGATTGTCGTTATATAAGTTAAGTCAGAAACATCGAAAAAAAAGGTAATCTTCCAAGTCTTTTTTTATTTATATAATTTTAGATACTAGTATATTGATGTCAAAACATTTTTGACTTGTGTACACGTATTTTAATATGTTTTACTAACTTTAATCACACTCTTGTCTATTTTTTTTACTTTTATTGTTATTATGTATATTTAAAAACTATTAAAATGTGAATTATGCTAGGATATAAGTCAACATGTTCGATACTGTTTATTTGTACTCTTATACAGGGTGTCTCGTAACTAGTAGAAAAAACTTCTGGGGAGTCTTCCTTATTAAATTTCGAATAGAAAATATTCTTTACCCTTTGCATAAAATGTTGAAAGTTACGGAGATATTCGAAATCAATTATTTGTTGCAATTTTTTTCATTGCTTCTGACTTATATTCTGTAAAACGTAGGATTACCAATGCAGTAACGTAAATATTATATATTTATTCATTGTAATAATTTTCTATTTTTCATAAATACTTTAAGAATGACACCTCTTACCACATGTTTATCACTTCCATTTAATTACTTTGCGTCAACGTCCCCTTTTTAACCCCTCCCACATCAATGTTCATAATTGTTCTATATTGTAAAATTAGTTTTAGTACATTACTTGTCCTGAAGAAGGAAGTTTAGCTTCCGAAACACGTTGAATTGATAAAATTTTCTATGGTATAAATAAAGTTTACATTTATGTATAATATATTTTTATTCACTTCAGTTTATTGGTTAGACGTGGTTATTATCACTTGCTGGTACTTCATTATCAATGCAGACTATTAATATTTAAAATATCCGATATATAACAGTCCATCTGTAGTGTAAGAAATCTGTGAATCCGAGAGCAACGTGATATGCCAGTTCTGATCTCTGCTACACGTGTGGGGTACGTGACGTAGCGGGCCAATCAATACCCAGCATCCGGGAAACCGTACGGAGCTTTTGTCCGGATATCCGGATAACTAATGCACGCTGACAGTTAACCACACGTGCTTTCATCACGTCACTGCAACCTATCTATTGCCAAGTAACATGTATCATCAATGAATGTTTTTTATGAACGAATAATTAAGTAAATGACTTTCTTTTCTGTCTTGTTGCTTCTCAGTCATGCTGGACGAGTTCCACGGAAATGGACATGACGAAGTCATTTTTTTTAAATTTTTCGATAAAATAATATTTTAATTCTTATCCTAATAAGTGTAAAATAAAAAATAAAATGATTAATCAATGTTTTATAAAAGATCACCCCGTTTCTGCCTTCATTTCAGACTTCTAGGGTGGTGCATCCCCTAATAAAAAGAAAGCACTTTATTTAAAACTACGAATTACTCGTTAATCAACATGTTGATTCGGGTGAAATTTCAGAAATAATAAAAAGTGTTCATTGCGTATTAAAATGTTATAAATGAAGATTTTTTTTAGCAAATGGTTAATAAATAGACAAATTCTTTCAAATTTGTTTTCACATTAGTTAGATATTCAACTCTATTACATATTTTTTTTGTTTTTGCTTATGTCTGTATTTCCAATTAAATTTTTTTAATGTGTTGTGTTCTGATGAAGAATTATAGAATTATCATTAAATAGTGATTTGACACAAATTATATTTATTTAATTCATAAATAGATTAAACTATTTTTTTCAACGGTGTGTTTTCTCCACAAGGTTTTTCACGTGTTCTGGAGAAAGCAACGTATAAATTCGTAACTTTAAACGTAACTGCAAATGTTAAAATTTGAAATTTTTTGTAGTATGCTTTGCATCGTGATGAAGGGACCATTGGCTCCGAAACATCTTGATGATTCATTAAATAGTGATTTATACGAAGTGTTTTCTTGTTATTAATATAATTTTTTTAAATTTATTATCATACTACCTGTAACCGTCGAAAATGACGGTACTTTTACATGCGGTTCCTAAAGAGTAAGTATTTACTTATTTATAGCCGACACCCATGAATAGTAATAACGACTTTTATCAAGATATTAGAACTTTTTTATACTTCCCCAACCGGCGATTAGGTGAAACTTGAAATAGTTTGCGTCTTTGCTAATTCCTATATATACTGTATTTTTGACAGGCAATGCAGGCTCATCGATGGCAACATCGCTATCCTTGTCGCCTTCGGGTTCAATTTGTTTTTTTTAGCCATGAAATCGAACGAAATTAAGGACGTTACACGAAGTAACAGGGAAAAACGGACGGACAACAGACAACGAAATTATTATGTTTTATGTTTGATAAAATGCTGTCCGTATTGTATTTACAATTTTTTAAATTGACTTTTCTTCATTGTTTGTCATTGTCATTTATCATTGGGCAAATGTACGACCTAAGGAATGTTTTAAATATATTGTTTAATATGCTATCAATCAATTTGGGGAAAGCCATTGTCGTTTTAATTTTTTCCATCTAAGCTACAGTAATTAATCCAATGTTGATAAGCTATAGTAATTCATCAAATGTTTGATAATCATTGATAAGAGCTTTGCAAACACATTTGTTTAGTATTATTAATATTCAAAGCATTAACTTTTTGGTTAGACATTTTTATATATTTTTTTATTACATATAAAAATAACAAATACAAAGGAGAAACATACAAATACAAACAATATAATATGACATTTTTAAGACCCTACCAAGCCACTTTTTGTGGTTTGTTCGTAGTGATCGATTTGCTCATCTAGAAATATAATAGTTTGAAAATTTGTTGATAATTATAATTAATATTTACAATCGGTACAACTCATCTTTAAGGATAATTTTATACAGATACCTAACTAAATATGTGAATAAAAAATACATAAGCATAGTAAAATTAAACATACACTCAATCATACATAAACTCCTGGCCGAGTAGCCACTCTCTTACTTTGCCCTTATTACATGAATATTCGCATTTAAGTTCTGGCGGTAGTAAATTAAAGATTCTAGGAACTATATGTTCTACTGCCATGTTTGTTACGTTTTCTAGGTATGAATAATCCCTCATTAAAGGTGAAACGCGTATTATGCTTATGTATGAGGGGAGCTTTGAATTGACTACTACTGTATTGTTCTAAAATTATGCAAAACCACAAAATTCTTCGGACTGGCAGTGTATTTAAATAGCTATAAAGTAGTCTTTTATTTTCTCTTTGAGTTTAAGTAGTAACTTAGTAAAAACCATTGTTAGTTAACTTAGTAAAAACCACTACCAGTGGTTTTTACTAAGTTAACTAACCCCTTTATATTAACTCGTGGCGTCTGCTTGCTTGCTTGCCTGCCGGCTTGCCGGGTGAAAAAACTTTGGATCGATTTTTAATCCTTTTCCCGTGATCTAATCGAGCTGAAACTTGGCAAGTAGACTCGCGGCGACGATCAAGAAGATCTATCAAATTTTCGAAAAAAAAAGGAATAATTATAGTATAATTTCGGATTTTTAGAAATTTTATTGGTTTTTTCAAATTGAAATCATTAGTAAAGTTTGATTACTAGCAACCGCGGCCCGATAACGTCGCGGAATATTTTCTATATTTGAATTACTCCGTCGGTATACATAATAGGTACTTCACTACGAATGTCGAAAATCTAAATTGACTGACAAATGTTTTTAGAATTTAATCTTCAAAGCATGAAGTGTCTTATCAGAGCTCTGACATTTTAGAAATAGATTAAATTACTGTAAGTTTAGTGTTATGTTATATGTTTTAATTCGTCTTTAATTGTTGTTATATTTTACAAAGAAAGGGAGTATAATAAAAACTTGGCTTTTATGGGTTACTTTTTACTAAGTTAACTAACAATCTGTTACATTTGTTTAGCGTCAGCTGATGTTGAAATATTTGCGGGAAAGGTATTTTGCGCATCTCGCCGCTGGGACCCATTGTGGGGTCGTTGGATTCGTTCCATTTGTTAGCGGAATATCGCGGAGAAGGGAAATAAAGCTTCCATTATGGACTCGAGTGGATTGCCAGTGAAACGGCAGCTGGATTAAAATTGCTTTCTATTGTTTCCAATTCAACTTTTACCCATCCTTTATCCAATAAGCCGGTCACCCTTTCCGCCAGCTAGCTCCTCCTCTCTGCCTATCCGGTGGAGGAAAGAAAAAAGTATCTCTTATAAAAAAATACTATTATTATTTCTAAGATCTTAAGTATATTTTCAGAATAGTCCAGACTCTCATTTGTCATTTTTTTTAATATCCAAAAAATAATAAATCTAAGTAAATACGGTAGAATTTATTAGAAGAAATTCTCGAATGTAATACAGCCGGGATTAGCTTTGGGTTGATCATTACATTATGTTATCATCTGTATTCTTCTTTTATATGGAGCCAATAGTAGTGAAAATGAGAGGGAAATATATTTTTCTCATGAGTCATATGAAACCTCTCGCCGATACCATACATAGTCAAAATAGTCACAATTTAACACACATAAAATTAACATTTTTTTTACTCCCTTTATATTAACTCGTGGCGTCTGCTTGTTTGCCGTCAACAAAAACTTTGGATCGATTTTTGACCCTTTTCCCGTGATCCAGTCGAGTTGAAACTTGGCAAGTAGATCTTCGATGGCAACGATTAAGAAGATCTATCAAAATTTTGTTAAAAAATTAATAATTATAGTATAATTTCGGATTTTTAGAAATTTTATTGGTTTTTTCAAATTGGAATCATTCAAAAAGTTTGATTACGGCGGCCCGATAACGTAGCGGAATATTTACTAAATTTGAATTACTCCGTCGGCACGCATAATAGGTACTTCACTACGAATGTCAAAAATCTAAATTGACTGACAAATGTTTTTAGAATTTAATCTTCAAAGCATGAAGTGTCTTATCAAAGCTCAAAACATCTGACATTTTAGAAATATATTAAATTAAGTTTAGTGTTATGTTATATGTTTTAATTTTTGTTATATTTTACAAAGAAAGGGAGTATAATAAAAACTTGGTTTTTATGGGTTACTTTTTTATTAATTATTATTTACAACTTATAACAGTTTGAGTTGTTACACCTGTGCAAGTCTATTCATTGTTCGGTCTATTCATTAGTGAGATTAATATTGTTACAAAAAAAATGATGTATTTTAATTATGAAATTAATGTACACTACTTCTTTAACTAGATCGAGATCTATGCTAAATGGGACAGGTTAATTTGTTTTATTCATCAGTAGAATCTAAACAAGAACAAAATACTCTAAAAGTACCAAAATTAAAAATAATAAACAGTTTACTAAAATAAAATAAGTTATGAAATAAAATATCTTAAAATATCAACGTTTGAAACACAAAATCGGAAATCGCAATATATTACAGAAAATACAATAGTTATGTCTTATACATTTTTACATAGTATGTCACTATCGTTAGTAGATGGTATAAACAATGATGAGGTATAAAATAATGATGGTACAGTGAATGTACCCAACGCTTACCCAGGACAGTTCTAAGGCCAAAAGCTTCCATATCGGTCCTACTCAATCGTATCCAGGCCTTTTTTTTTCAAGACCCCACGCAAGTCGTAAACCGTTGCGAGGCGGCGCATCCGCAAGAACAAAAGCATTCACTGTTGCCGCAAGATACATAAAAAAAAAAAAAACGTATATACATATTGTGATGAAATAATAATACAAATAAAAATCAAAAAAATGCATAATTCTCTATGTAACAAGTCCGTCACCAGCGAAGCGCTTACGCTACGCCAGATGGCGCTATTTTTTTGACGGGTTTTTTTGGACGAGCAATAACTTTTGCGTGTAAAAAAAATATTGAAAAATATCTAGGTGTTATTACAATACTCGCTGTCTCTTTGTCCCCGATCCCGTTCAAAAGTGGGACTCGCTCATTATTTTGTTGAATGTATTCATGGCTGGGCTTTCCTCTCTGACTTCTTCCCGCGACTGAAATCCAAAAAGATGTGCAATCTTCCTCGACCTCTTTCCTTGCAGTCTCTTCATTAACCATTCTCTCAGTCCGGCTTTTTCTTCTCGTTCTTCGGCCACGCCGCAGAACGGATGCGGGGACATTATTTATGCAGCATAAAAATTCAAACGGGCCGCGGTGCGCAGGCGCTTCCGTCTGCACGGCGCTCGGAGCCTGGCTGATGACGAGCAGGAGTGACGTCACACGGGAAGCCGCGGACTGCTTTTGTCGGGCTGTCAATTGAACTCCGCGCCAGGACATTCCCGCAAGCGTACGCGAGCAGAAAACACAGACAACTGTCATGTTGACAGTCGAAAAACGCGCGAAAAAGGGTTGAACAACGGGTGGCTTGTTTTTGAAAATAAAAAAATAAATAAATCAAAAATCTAAAGGTGTACGTGTGACTAGGGAAAGCAATCCCGATCCCGCGAGATCGGGATCCCGCGGACGAGATCAATTCCGAACCGAAAAATCGGACGAGATTATCGAGATTATCGGGATTTTTAATCATTTTTTAAAGTTTTGTATGTTTAATTGTTTATTTCTATAGAGCTTTTAGTAAGTACTTAAAACTTATGTTCATGTCATATTCAAATAATGACAATAGCTTTGAATAATATTTTCTGTATTTTATCAACCTAACATAGTAATAAAAACTACTACTAGTTAGTACTACTACTGCATTGACTAAATGATGCTTGTAAAAACGCAACATTAATGCAATGATTAATAAAGAACATTTTATTACAATTGCTGATATAAAAATGCAAGGCATTGTCGTAAATTGCTATTCAACAAACAAAAAAAAAAAAGTATCTGGATCCGGGATTTGGAAATTCTAATCTCGAGGGATCCCGAAAGGGTAATCCCGACTCGGGATTGCATTGCCTACGTGTGCCTACAAACAGCGCGCACAATTTTAAAGAGCCGGCGACTGCTAGACTTAAATTATAGTATCAGACCTGAAATATTTTCTAAGGTGGTACGCTATGGTAGGTAAGAAGGTTTGGATATTATGATGATTGAGTTTGGAGGATTTTGGCAGAAAACTGATAATACAGGTACTAAAAAATGCATAAGTAAAACGTAAAAATAACAAGTATATTTAACGGGACAGTACTATACACTTAATATCATATTAATGATTTCTAGACGCTTTTCGCGGGTCATTTCTTCCGACAGACGCTTTGATTTTACGTTATAGTAACATGAATTTACGTTATAGTAACAAGTTTGAATTTTAGTTATCTTCTTCGGCCATTATTTAATGTTTTTATCCGATACCTTATATTTTGACGTACTACTTGCACATTTTTTTATACTTTTATTAGGTACCTGTTATCTGCCAAAATCCCCCAAACTCAAATGTCATAATATCCAAACCTTCCTACTTACTATAATGTACATAAATTGAAAATTATACATCGGAAGAATCTGTAGATAAGGTGTTTTCCTTCCTATATACACTACCCCATTCTTTTCTTTCACACATAGGTAAACATGACCTCAGAACAGGTATTTTTATACATCTAGCGAGGAAGGTAGTGTTTAAAATGTATTATGTGTGTATGTATCAAGCAACTAAATGTCTTGTTTCGAATAAAGAATCAAAATGCATTTTTAAATAGAGATGCGAACATGGAGTACGTGTCGACTCAATATTCTTACTACTTCAAAATAAGCTAAAAGCTTGTGCTATGAAACTAGGAATAACTATTATGTTTATTTTTTTATTTATTTATTAATTAACGCCCTATAGGGCTTTTACAATAGATAGTAAAAATGTGTATAAACAGAATATATAGTTTAAAGAAAATAATACTATCATGTAAACATAATAATGATGTAAAGAAAATACTTAAAATACAGATACAAATATATAAAGGTAAATATAATATAAAGTAAAAAGCAAGTATATAAAAATCAGAAGCATAAAAAAAAACATAGAAATTTACAAACAAAAAAAAGTAATAATGTAGAGTGAAAAGATAAAGCACAAGCTTTTAAAGTCATAATATAATAAAACTATACATACAAATACAAATAAATTATTTAAGTCCAATTCGACAATTACTAGTTATCTTTCAATACACCTTTTAATATATGTTTGAATAATATACAGTTATTAGTAAAGACGTCCAGTTGCTCGTATCTGTCTGCTAGTCTAGGAAGCCTTTGCTTGCTAGTGTCCTGGAATGGGGCTCGAATCACCGACCACTGGATCACTAGGAGAGTCATAACCACTAGAGCAAGAAGCTACTTTTATACATTCTGCAAGTGAATGATCATGTTCCAATAAATCTACATAACTAATCGAAACCTGAAAAGCATAATTATATTAATCGATATCGATTCCAGTCAAATCGCCGTGGTCGTCCACGCGAACCGCTCGACTGAAACGAAACGAATCCTCTACATAAAGGTTAACTCCCCGCCCAGGCAGAGCTGGAGGTCCGGCCCTCCGACGTGACCAGCCTAAAGTACAGACGAGTGATTTCCAAAGGACCCCCGAGGCCCTAATGAACTGACGTCATAAATTCCAACCCCTAACGCTAATAACAAAAACTTTGACGCTTACATTCGAATTCAGTCAGCTGAAATCAAATTTGTATCAAAGATAATGTCTTAAATGAATAGCTAAAATAAAAAAAATATTCAGATGTATTTATCAGACATCTTTATGCTATATATCTTTTCACTTCTTTTTCTTCTCATCTCCTCACCTTTTTACTAAGTAGATCTGTCCTTTCCCATCCAATTCTGATTCCCCTTTTATATTCAATTCTTTGACTTTCATGGTTTGTTCGTAACTTTAAAATTTCACTTTTTTTGCATAACTGAAGTTATTGTTTGCTATATTTTAATAATATAACACGTTAACTCTGTGGAAACTTGTAAGATGGTCTCTATACTATGTAGTAATCATGTGTAATCTGATTTTTATATGTACTGTTAGTTTCCCATGAATAAATAAAATAAAAAAAACATTGTTCATTAAAAAAATAATTTGCACTTTGTTAAAAACACACTTTGGTTGTAAAAATACAATATGAATAGAAATTATAATGACGGTAAAATTAGAATTTTAATTACAATTACTTTTTAATTAGTTAATTTTGTAACTACGCTCCTTCTAACTCTCACCCACCATAGCTATATTCTATGCTTAAACATTAAGTTTAGTACATTCATTATCCTGAAGAAAGACGTGGAATTTTTACAATAAAATTTAAGTGTGGTTAAAGCAAAGTGCTACTTATTTTATTTGTAAAATGGTGCTACGGTGCAACGGATTTTGTAGAAGTATTATCCATAAAGCTATTCAATCAACACCAAAAAACTTGAGTACACTCATACCTCGTATTGTCCTGCTTTGATTAGTCTGGTTTCGGTTTAAATATTTCAAAACAATGTAAATTTTAATTGAGTGAAAGGGGTCATTTCCGAAATTTGAAAATTTTCAGAAAAAGCAAAAACTTTTTAAATTCCACGCATTATCAGTTAAAGTAACTTGGGTATTTTTTATGTTACAGCATAATTTAACCTTAAAAAGTTAAATAATGAATAAAAAATAAAATAAAAATTCCTACTTCACCTGGCGTGGTGAGATTTTCAAAAATGTGTCAAGCGAGTTGTTGAACTTGCGTTCATGTAAAAACGGTCAGGTACGTAGCATAAATCTTTGTTCATTTCTATTCCGTTTATATGACCGGAAGAAATATATATTTCAATATCTGATTCTTTCAACAATTACTAGATATTTCAACTAGCGAAAAATTATCAAATAATGTCAATTTTCGACTTATGAGAGCATCTTAATTTTGTATTAAAATATGTAACACAAAATGTTTTGAATTACAATTTATATAGTAATGGTAGTATATAGTAACATTATGTATCAAGAAATGAGCATTTTTAATTTGTTGAATTTATT
Source organism: Agrypnia vestita (assembly GCA_016648135.1). Lineage (NCBI taxonomy): Eukaryota > Metazoa > Arthropoda > Insecta > Trichoptera > Phryganeidae > Agrypnia > Agrypnia vestita. The sequence continues at coordinate 54,654 of JADDOH010002210.1, forward strand.
GCCTTAAAAATCCATACATTTTTAAAACCTAATAAATAATCTCTGTGCGACACCTAAATGACTAAAAATGTTTTATAATTCGCTTAGAGAAATATTTAACGATAAGGCATATTATACTAATTTTATTATATAGTTGAAAATTGTCTATATGGTATATACGAATATGTACATCACTTACTTTATTCAACTACTCTATCGCCACCTGTGATTGAAATTTGTCATCCAAAATAATTTTATAATTTATCTTAATTAATGATGATCCCTCCGGGGACAAAATCCAATCTTTGTTTTCTGAAAAATTTGAACATATTCAAAAAATATTGTTACTATTATAATACTCACCATCATCATCTTCGCCACCTCAGCCTAAAGGGTCGGCATCCCAAAGACTTGACAAGGCGCTTCCATCTTCCTCTGTCCATTGCACCGCTTTGGCCTATATTATTAAAATTGATAATAAAAAACATTCGCCCCTATTGAACTTAGTAAGAAGTATCAAACATAATTATTTCGTTGTCTGTCCGTCTATCTGTCCCCGTAACTTCGTGTAAGGTCCGTAAAGTTCATTCGAATTCACGGCTAAAATAAACAAATTAAACGGCTTGAACCCCGGGCCAGCAAACCCGAAGGCAACAACGATAGCGATGTTGCCATCGCTGAGTCTTCATCACCCGTTAAAAATACACTACACATAGGACTTAGCAAAGACGCGCACCGTTTCATGTTCCGCCTAATCATAAAAACAAACATAAAAAAATGTTAAAATATTTTGATAAAAGTCGTTGTTACTTTTTCATGGATATCGGCTATAATAAGTAAATACTTATTCTTTAGGAACCGGCGTATAAAAGTGGCGTCATTTTTGACGGGTTGTAGCTAGTAATATTAATAAGGAATTTAAGATGTTTGTAAAGTACTATTTGCTTCACAGATTTCTCGACAATGCATATATATGTGTCCAATAGCGAAGGGAAAAACTACATTTCAAAATGAAGACTACAACACACACATGTTCACCAGTTTGAAGACTACAAAGTGTACACTACAATTGTAGTAAAAACTACTTGAAGTGAAGTAATTGTAGTACTACGAAATGAAGTGAAGTAAATGAAGTGAAGTAATGAAGTAATTGTAGTATTAATGAAGTGAAGTAATGTAATGAAGTAATTGTAGTATTAATGAAGTGAAGTAACGAAATGAAGTAAGTGTAGTATTAATGAAGTGAAGTAATGTAATGAAGTAATTGTAGAATTAATGAAGTGAAGTAACGAAATGAAGTAATTGTAGTATTAATGAAGTGAAGTGTAATGAAATGAAGTAATGTAGTACTAGTAGTTGCGTAAGTTAATATTTTTTTCCCAAATAAAAATTTAGCGAGCTAAAATAAAAAAAAAGGCCGCCAGTTCACGTAAAAAATGCACTATTTAAAGTATGTTTCTCATACTTTCGATAACTTTGAAGTGTATGTACTTTGTAGTGTTCGCTTTGAAATGAAGCGTACTATTTGAAGTTTATACTATACTTTGGTGTTTGTAGTTTGTAGTGTGCACTACACATCAAAATGTGCGAAGTGTGCACTTCAATGTAGTGTAGTACTACATTGTAGTAGTGAGTACAGAGCGGACCCATCACTAGTGTCCAACCTGTCACGCGTGTAAACGCGGTTGTCGGCCGGGGTTGTTATAATTTTATTTATTTTACTGAATTAATAAATATTTTTTTAACCACATAAATATTTCTACGCAGAGGTTGACATGTGTCTGAAACATATTTTGTTTTTTTTTGTCTTAATATATTTTACATATTCTTCAGAAAAAATCTTTCTTAACGGTCCACCGCCCACGTATAAATTTAACATTTTCTGCCTCGACATTATAAAAGCAAGGAAATTTTAATTATACTATTTTAGTACACTTATTAAATAAACAAAAAAAAACGATATAAAACATCCCCTCTCATAATAAGTTTTGCAATGTATGAAATTAATTTAATTTTGGAAACACAGTTATCCCTGGTTAATAAGGAAAACCATTTTGCTTTACGCTAATGCTATTTTTTAAATTGCACGTTTCTTTTCCTGTGTAATAAAAAAGATTTTGTTTACTTGTTTAAGAATGTAATATAATTTTTATTACACCATCAAAGACTAGAAAAAGTTCAAACGAAACGTGTTTTGTATTCATATTGTTATTCATGTATAATATTATATCAGAAGAACGCTTTGCTAAGCTTACTACTGGGCGGTCGCGCTATTTTTGTAAAATATATTTTTCAATATTGAAAACAATAATTTATATTAAAAAGAGAAATTTACAGACACAGGATAACTTATCTTAACTAATTTATAATTAAATGTACCGCTATACAGGGTTATTTGTAAAACATTTATAACCTCGCAGGACTATATTCTTGCCTTGATTATGAGTCGAAAATGTTCAAGCTATTATGACCTAATATCAATAGTTAAGGAGATATGCGACATCAAAGTTTGTATTTTTTTTTCAATATTTCTGACTTATTTTTTGTAAAACGTTGGACTATCATTACAGTAACTCATATCGATTACGAAAAATTCATTAGTTTCAATACAAGTTAAATAAAATTATAAAAACCCTGAAAAATTCCAATTGGAATGTTTTCCAATTGGAATTCGAAGGTTTTTATTTTTTTATTTGACTTGTAATAAAGGGAATGAATTTTTCATATTCGATATAGGTTACTGTAATGATAGTCTAACGTTTTACAAAAAAATAAGTCAGAAATATTGAAAAAAAATGCAAACTTTGACGTCGCATATCTCCTTAACTATTGATATTAGGTCATAATAGCTTGACATTTTCGACTCATTATCAAGGCAGGAATATAGTCCTGCGGGGTTATTAATGTTTTACATATAACCCTGTATACATAATTTTACCTATATGTAAATAAAGCGGTTTTTGTCTTGGCTAGTTATTGTATACCGCTGATAATGGCGAAGCGTATTACTTTCTTCTTTTTCTAGCGCCTGTCCGGTTATAATGTGTTATCTTGCTGGCAGCGGCTATAATCCAAGTTGATACAACAGGCCCAATGATTGGAATGACTAGTATTCAGAATATTTTGAGTTTGTTAAAATTTTTCAAGAACACAGTACTGGATTTTTATCCCAAGGGACGTCATTAATCAAGAAATATTGTAGATGTCTCACAGAGGCGAAATTATATTTTTTTTATGGGAAAGTAAGTTTGGAAGTCTTTGGGTATTACGACCTAAGCTTTGGATGAAGTTGGCATTAAATGATAATTACAACACTTATGTGAAACGGTTTGTAAAACTTAAATATATATACAAGGTTATTTGGAAAACATTAATAACCTCGCATGAGTATATTCTTGCCTTGATAATGAATCGAAAATGTTCAAGCAGCCATGACCTAGGTTGGAAAGGGTGAACGTTACATTGTGTAAAATGATCACTTAAGCCAGCCGTACGATAGATCGTAAGCCCTATGAATACCTATGAATAGAAGTCTTCCATACCTTCTTTCCTATAAAAATGTATAATTTCATCTCTATGAGACATCTAAAATATTGAATGCCTAGTAGCACGGTATACTAAGAACAGTAATACGTCTTCATACAAACTGGCCGCTACCCATTAGAATGTGTGCGTGCGTGCTCGGCGCCGTGTACGCACGCACTGTGACGCACACATTGACACAGAATATGGGGGCACAAGGCGGCGGCAGTAAGGGCCGTGCCTTCGGTGCCATTCGCGCTCGCAGCCGCCGCTTTAGAAAAAAAATGCGCTTCCTGAAAAAAATGCCTTTTTTTATGTTTGTGGTGCTTTATTAAAAGGTGTGTTGATTATCACAAAGACTGTGAGTTTCTAAAAGTCTACGATGATGTTAATCAGCGTTCTTGCAATTTAAGTGCAGAAACTAGGTATACTAATTACAGAAATTTTCGGGTTTCGTGTCTACCGTATGCGTCGGAATCTCAGACGCTACGAGTAAAGTGACAACCCTAGCGTCAATGCAAGAGTAGGCTAATAACTCGCCGACAGGCCGGAGATAAACTACTGTTCTGGGTAAACTGTGCTAGTACGTACTCGGACAATCTTCATCTTACCATACCTGGATCAACAAATTACTTTGGCAGTGGTAGTTTAGATGGTGATGGTCACCAATGTGTCACCACGTCTCACAATATTCCCCTTTTCATGTATGTGTTGCGATGTTTTTATGGGCTTAGGCACAATGTAGCAAGAATAGATATTCACGGTAGGTGTATTCACTTATGTTTATTTCGGATGAATGCGATAAATGTTACAAGTTAATTTAAGTTACAAAGCTAAACGCGTGTATATGATTATTCGATCAAAGAAGGAAGGTACTTGAGGCTGCCGAAGCGCTATGTTCAGGCTAACCGTCCTATGTTCTGTCGGTATGTTTTGATTAAAATTAACTTTGTGTATGAGAATTCTTAAAAAAATACATTAATTATGTCTTCAAAACCGAATAAACAAACACGTCAAATTCCATTATCAACAATTGTTGAATCGAAAAAAGTAAAATGTATGACTTATATCACGTGACTGAACAGGAATCAGTTTCTTTTATTACTTTTAAGTGTATAGCGGTATTTTTGTAAATAAAATCATGTCAATATCTCAGTTGAATGTAAATGTCAGATGAAAAAAGTAAAATGTATGACTTATATCACGTGACTGAACAGGAATCTGTTTCTTTTATTACTTTTAAGTGTATAGCGGTATTTTTGTAAATAAAATCATGTCAATATCTCAGTTGAATGTAAATGTCAGATGAAAAAAGTAAAATATATGACTTATATCACGTGACTGAACAGGAATCTGTTTCTTTTATTACTTTTAAGTGTATAGCGGTATTTTTGTAAATAAAATCATGTCAATATCTCAGTTGAATGTAAATATCAGATGAAAAAAGTAAAATGTATGACTTATATCACGTGACTGAACAGGAATCAGTTTCTTTTATTACTTTTAAGTGTATAGCGGTATTTTTGTAAATAAAATCATGTCAATATCTCAGTTGAATGTAAATGTCAGATGAAAAAAGTAAAATGTATGACTTATATCACGTGACTGAACAGGAATCTGTTTCTTTTATTACTTTTAAGTGTATAGCGGTATTTTTGTAAATAAAATCATGTCAATATCTCAGTTGAATGTAAATGTCAGATGAAAAAAGTAAAATGTATGACTTATATCACGTGACTGAACAGGAATCTGTTTCTTTTATTACTTTTAAGTGTATAGCGGTATTTTTGTAAATAAAATCATGTCAATATCTCAGTTGAATGTAAATATCAGATGAAAAAAGTAAAATGTATGACTTATATCACGTGACTGAACAGGAATCTGTTTCTTTTATTACTTTTAAGTGTATAGCGGTATTTTTGTAAATAAAATCATGTCAATATCTCAGTTGAATGTAAATGTCAGATGAAAAAAGTAAAATGTATGACTTATATCACGTGACTGAACAGGAATCTGTTTCTTTTATTACTTTTAAGTGTATAGCGGTATTTTTGTAAATAAAATCATGTCAATATCTCAGTTGAATGTAAATGTCAGATGAAAAAAGTAAAATATATGACTTATATCACGTGACTGAACAGGAATCTGTTTCTTTTATTACTTTTAAGTGTATAGCGGTATTTTTGTAAATAAAATCATGTCAATATCTCAGTTGAATGTAAATATCAGATGAAAAAAGTAAAATGTATGACTTATATCACGTGACTGAACAGGAATCAGTTTCTTTTATTACTTTTAAGTGTATAGCGGTATTTTTGTAAATAAAATCATGTCAATATCTCAGTTGAATGTATATGTCAGATAACACCATGTTGTTCCAAAGTAATGTGTACCTTTTTTATCTAACGTTAGTCCAGAAAATATACTTAAGCATTCGTTAGTACATGGTAAACAGGAAATTACTTTTTCAGCATTTTTACGTTTTGCGAACATGTATCTTATGTACGGAGATTGTTGGACACACATCCCACTGTCCAGGGACGAATTGGAATCGTGATCGGCCATAAAAAATATTAAAAAGTAACTGGCCCTATGTAAAAAGCTGCTTGCAGTACTTCAGTAGGTTCAACTATGTCTTGCATTGCGGACTTGTTCCTACAACTTCAAGCCAGTGAAGTTTTGCGTGGATATGATAGAGGATATAATATAGGACATAATAGAGGATATGATAGAGGGTTAAGAGGGTACAGTGATACCTAGCATGATTAGAATATTCGGTTCCTCCAATTGAGGCCCTATATACATGCAAATAAAAATTGGTTCCATAATTTATGTTCTCCCAGTATTTTAATAAAGGAAAAGAAATAAAATAAAGTAAACTGTGCGTATTAAAATACATTTTATTTATATTCAAGAACACATTCTTATTGCGAAGATGCAATTTTTCAGAACAAAGTTCTGTGAAAATTTAAAACAAAATTCATTAATCAATAAATTAGAAAGACACACGCTAGAATCAAAAAAGAAAGAAAGTAGGTATGGAAGTCTTTGGGTGTTCATAGGGCTTACGACCTTTTCACAATGTGATATTCACCATTTCCACCCATGATAGAATACCACATCTATCAAATTTTTCAAGTTTTATATATATTTAAGTTTTACAACCCGATTCGTATGTACGTTGTAATTATCACTAGCGCCACCGGCACCCAAAGCTTTTTCATTCCCCTTAATTAACCACAGATGTCAGTAATGAGATATCTATTTTTGATTGGAATTTTTATTTATCTTTTAAAGCAATATCCTTTATATGCTTAATGAGATTCTTCCGAATTATTAGCATTACACTAGAAGTGTGACGCTGATAATTCTTTAATTAATTAAAAATAATAATAACACTCAATTCTTAAAGTTACATAGATTTTCCGAGTCGCCCCTGCACCTGTCCGTCCAAATCGCCATTTCGGAATTATTTCTGTTACGAGTCCGTCCGACAGAGGGCGTCATTTCCGGAACGGCAGAGACGCCCATCCGCGTCCGGCCCGCGCCAGGAGGGGGGTCTGTGGGGCCCTCTCACCAGTGAAGCGCCACCAAACTACCAACCGTTTCATTTAATCGTGTATAAGCTGACTAGAAGCACCCAAACCGCTCACTGTCCAAAGTTAACATGGTTCTATAATTGCGACCGTTGAATCGTTAGGCCGGCCGCACTTTGGATACGAATTATTACGTACGTAGGTATTCGTACGATTATTTTCGTACGTATTGAGCGCGCACATTGATTGCGTCTTGCGTTGGTCACGATCAGTTACTTTTCGCATTTCTCCAATAACGTTTGTACCAAATGAATAATCTGTACCTTCTGGAAAACTCTCTTCTTAATCGTAGGCTGCTACGGCATCGTAGAACCAAATGGGTGAACGAAATATAATATACTAGGGATGACTTTGGTAAATTCCATCATATTATGGCAGACTTAAATAATGACAAATTTCATGACTATTTATCTAATAGATTCACAAATGCTGGGGAGAATCGAAGTGCAACGGGAGCTCCATAACATCGGAGAAATATTTAAAAGTTTTTTTGTTCGAAGTACATAATTATACCTCACCTTCATTAAACCAAATTATTTAACTTACAGGTATTTTTTGTTCTTTAGAGATTCTCCGCCATGATTTGCGCTGATGGTCACGCAGTTGAATCGCTTTGGTCCCACAAACATTTGTGGTTATGTATCGAATTAAAAAAAATTCAATATCTATCGTACGAAATCGCATAAATTTTCGAACAAATCCGGATCGTGTCGGACGTCTCATCTATACGTGCGTACACGCAATACTAAATCGTGTACAGTGTGCGATGTTCGATACTACTTGGAAGGTCAGGAATGTACTTGCGTATTCGTACGTATACGTACCTACTAGGTACTCAATATCGTACGAAAACGCATCCAGTGTGCGGCCGGAGTTAGACTTCCTAATAAAAATGCGTAACATGTCTCAGGCTCACGTAGCATACCAACCATGATAAGAATATTTTATTATTCCCAAAAATATTCATATGAATAATAATAAAGTAGGTACTTTACCATTATTCATTTTCCATACATAACGTTTTTTTAATACTTTGATTGTCTATGCTTACTTCGACTTTTACTCCCTTTCTTTTAACTCGTAGCGTCTGCTTGCTTGCTTGCTAGTCTGACGAAAAAACTTTGGATCGATTTTTTTTCCTTTTCCCGTGATTCAATCGAGCTGAAAATTTGCAAGCAGACGCGTGTATAGGCACGAAACCTGATTCAATGAGAAAGGGAGTATAATAAAACTTGGTTTTTATTAGACAAGTTTAATAGTTGCACTGAGGAGATATTCATAACTGATAATCTACACGCATATATTATATTGGTAGAGGAAGAGGAAAGATTCAGTGAGTCATCGGTCAATTTAGTGACGGTAATGTACCTCATAAAAGACGGTGCTTAAAATACCTTTGGGAACGGTGGTGTAACATACGGTGGTGTAACGGTACATAACACAGTGTTACAGGATTAAAAATCGACATAGTTTTTAATATGCTTTAAAAAATATATTTTTTCACTACAGAAAAGATTTTTTAAAGGTCCCTTTATATAATTATGTAAGGTAAACATACATATTTGCATTGTTTTAGATATGATATTATAAAATCATGGCATATCGAATGTGCGTGCGCTCACGCTGACGTATCATTACCAACTAAATTCAACGACGCGGCGCTGCAGTCCGTCTTTATCTAACACGTCGTACGCGACTCTACCGCGCTCTTTTGATATTGTTTTCTCTTTTACCGAAACCCAGGCAACCGCCATCTCTGTCCTACATGAAATGTGTGGTATTGTCGTGCTCTTTCTTGCTCGATTTAACTGCGACGTGCAATATTCTGCTCTCTTTTACACACTGGCCGAAAACACGAGAGTAATGAATAATTATTTTTAATTAAAAACACAAACTAAACAGTTTAATTTAGTCATTTTGGTGCGAAAATGTCTATTCGATGATTAAAAAAAAATGTGATGTTTTAGTTTTGGTAAATAAGGTAGATATTTCGTATTTTCTGTGACATGTAGACCTACGTTACATCACCGACACACAGGAGTTAATTCCATTAGCCGAGTAGTGCGCACATAAGTACAATAAAATGTGTTAAGATAAAAAAAAAAAATACGTATATACATATGTGTCGTTGCTCAAAATTCTTCTCAGGGTAGATCTCTTGGCAGCTGGCCACGGAGTAGGACCAGCAGCCAGATCAGCTCGAGGATCCAGCTCGCGTTGGGACACTTTGTTCCCTTTCTTCATCTCGGTCAGCCGCTTAATTGATCGGAAAATGGGTGCGCCTGCCTGGGAAGGCCTCGCTCTCTGGAAAAATGGTCCGCGCTCCGGGCCCTGACGTTGATTTACGAGCGGTGTGCCCCACCAGCCGTGACCTGCCCGATTCGGGCGAAATGCTCACATTTTTCTACAGACCAATAAAATGTCATTTTAAAAAAAATCGAGTGATTAATAATAGTGCATGTATTACGTATATTATTATAATATTGAAAGGAATTAATTTTTTCAATAATATTTTCCATCACGCTTGAAACAAAAAATATTCAGGGTTACGAGTCTGAAATTTTCAAGCAACCATGATATGGAGATGTGCAATATTAAATTTTGCATTTTTTTTCTCAATATTTCTGACTTATTTTTTGTAAAAAGTTGAACTAACAAGACAGTTACTTATGTCAATTATGAAAAATTCATTTGCTTCAACACAACTGAAATAAAATGATAAAAACCTTGTAAAAATAAATATAGGCAGAAATCTACCGGCCAAGTTCTGCTACTAGCTCTGGTACACCTCACAGTTAAGGCAGGAATCTACCTTTACAGGTGGATTCCTGCCTTGATTATGGGTCGAAAATGTTCAAACAACCATGACCTAATATCAATAGTTGTGGAGTTATGCAATATCAAAATTTGCTTTTTTCAATATTTCTGACTTGTTTTTTACGAAACGTTGAAGTATGATTACAGTAACTTATATCGATTCCGAAAAATTCATTCGTTTCACTACAAGTTAAATGAAGAATAAAAACACTTTAAAAAAATGCAATTGAAATGTTTTCCAAATTGAATTGGGAGGTTTTTATCATTTTATTTGACTTGCATTCAAGGGAATGAATTTTTCGTATTAAATATATGTTACTGTAATGATAGTCCAATGTTTTGCAAAAATAAGTAAGAAATATTGACAAAAAATACAAACTTAGATGACGCATATCTCCTTAACTATTGATATTAGGCCACAGTTACTTATTGTGATTAGTAAGTATTGTGGACTAGTTCTGTTACAGGGTTATCAAATATCCAAAAAATGAAAAAAAATACTGTACTGAATTCGAGATTTTTTAGAAAATATAGCTCTATCTCTTTCAAAATTATTTTTCTATTTAAAGCAAAGACAGCAACATGGCGGCCCTCGTAGCCCAGTGGGCAAGACACTGGCTTCTCACATCGAGGCTTTCGGGTTCGATTCCCGTTGAGGTCACATTTAATCTATGTGATTTACTCAAGCCTGGGTTTTTCGTGATGTGTTTCGCTTCTGTAATTGGGCCTCTTGAAGCGTAAAATAATAAAAAAAAACATTGTCATTGTGTTAAAAGCAAAGGCAGGAAAATCTACATCAACCAATCAACCCCCAATGATGTGTCTCATGAGAAAATGACGATTTTAGACCGAAACATCATAGCAAGGACAGCAATATCCAATTATGTAAATAGCAAAAGCAGAAATATCCATTATTTTGTAGCAAGCATATAGTTATGTAAGCACATATATAAAAGGAAAACTGATACGTATCTGGATGTCTCAAATATGATATGATCAAATATATTTCATATCCCACGTTTTCATCGATTAAATGATTTCTTTAACATTTTGCATTCGGATCCATGACGCGCCTGATATAGTCATTTATAACCTTACCAATCCATTTAACCGGACGTACGCCGCGCAATTTCGCGCACGATTGCTATTTTTTAGACACTTTTTTGTGATGATTATATTCGTGTAAAAATCAACAATAATCGCTAAAAAGTTGCAGTTTCTGGTTTCTCAATATACAGACTTCAATTATTACTTATATTTCAATTATTACTTGTACAATAATGACTTATTCATTAATCATGAAAATAAAATTAAAATTAAAATTAAATTTACTGTCAGAAATGTACGCACATGTTTATCGAATAAAACCATGGAAGTAATAACACTAAAGATATCAAAGAATATAAAAACACTTAACTTTAACACTTTTTTTTTATAGATATATAAAACAATTAATGCGCGGTTCGAAGACGACATTTGGAATAATTTTTGTCAGGTTTGCGCGGCAAATGAGGTTACTTGACAAATAGAACTCGTTCGTTCATTCAAAAGCTTGAGATATAACCAATGATAAGCTTTAAAAACCCATAAACGCAGGTAAAATAGTCCAAATTCGCATACGTGTCTAGGGAGCGCGGATCCGCGCTCCGGCACCCGACCGGTAAATTTCATCAGAAGCCGTCTGTAGACATCGCAGATGCATTAACAGTGTTTGTCTATTTTTTAGAGAATTTTCATTATGGCGTTCCTCGTAAATGTTCAAGGAACACGCATCATTCTCATTCGCAACATTTGTACAGATCGTCAGGCTGCACAATACCTTGTTCATGCGGACGAATGCATCTTTCTTTCATCTTTAATATCTTTCGTTTATTCTAAACGAAAGACATTAAATTTCTACATGAGGGACTAAGTTTTCATTTGATCTGTTACGTTTCATTTGCTAAGTAGAGAGTATTACAAAGAATATTTTGAGTTTGTTCAAATCTTTCAGAACAGTGCTGGATTTATGTCACAGAGACATTATTAATCAATTAATGTGTATTATAGATATCTCACAGAGACGAAACGGGATTTAGGGGAATGAAAATGGCTTTGTACAGGCCGCATGGAAAGGCGGTTACAACTCATATGTGAAAGCTTTCCACGCAATTTGAACATATATACAACTTCCAAAAAAATGAATAAGCATGGTATATTCTATCATGGGTGGAAATGGCGAATGTTACATTGTGTAAAGTGATCACTTAAGCCAACCATAAGATAGGTCGTAAGTCCCATGTACACCCAAATGATTTCTATACCTACTTTCCCATAAGAAATACAGTTTCGTCTCTGTGAGATATCTATAATATACATTAATTAAGTATTACAAAGAACTTAATCTTAAGAGTAGTACAAAGAACTTTATTTATTACTAGCTGTTCATACCCGACGTTGCTCGGGTTCAGGATTTAGCTAAAAATAAGTTAACAGGGAGACATAAAGGTTCTATTGTTTTGAAAAGTCAAAAAATTTGAGTCAAATCGGTCAAACGGTGTAGATTTGTATAGAAACTTACCCGCGCGTCTTAGGACGCGTAGATTTTTAATAACTTTTAGTCATATTTCATCAAATTGTGTATTAACCTTAACATATAGACATATGTCGTCATAATCTTTTTTATAGAACATTTTGAGTTCTACATCTTCTCCATAGAAAGTATTTAAAAATCTCTTACCGTTAAGGCAGCGTTTGTAAAAAAACGCGTCGCTCGATCATATTTTGTCAACTTTAGTAGTAAAATAGGTCACCACGAAAAGCCCTTCTATTTTCACGAGATAATATATAGCCTGTGTTCACTCTGAAAATCCATTCTAAACATTGGTGATAGAATTTTTGAAATCAGTTGAGTAGTTTCGGAGATTACCTCCTACATCCAAACTTACAAACTTTACTTCTTAGTATAAATTTCATTTTCTTGCTAAGAGAGTCAAGTAGCGGGATCCCTAATATTATAGTGTGTACTTAGATTGTTTACTATTTTTGCAAGGTGGAACCTAAAAGTCATTTTGCTTTTAATTAAAAATGAAGAACTCTTTGGAGTCAGCCGTTTTTGACATTTCCTCGTTCCGCGTATAATGCTGGCAATTCTTCACGAGCCGAGACAGATTTAATAACGAGAGCATTTTCATTTCTTGATCTTGAATGTATTTTCACATCTTTCATTAAAATAATTAATTCAGCGGCTCGGCTTTCAGCAGTAAAAGTTTTTTTCGCAGAAAAGTTAAACATAAATTATTAATTTTTTGCTATGCAGTTCATTTTTTTCTATTAATATTCTTATACACGGTAAGTATAACAGGGTTAGTCCATAATACATTATAGCTAGATGCCTGCCCAATTTATATTATGAGTCGAAATATTAATTAGATATGCGAGTTCAAATTTTGCATTTTTTCAACCTTTTTAATGTTCTGTAAAGTAACTTATATCGAATATTAAAAATTCATTCGTTTTAATTTAATTCGTTCACACGTCAAATAAAATGATAAACGCCTTCTAATTCTAATTGAAAAAAAAATCCAATTGGAATTTCCTCTAGGTTTTTATCATTTTATTTAACTTACATCGTAACGAATGAATTTTCGTAATCGATATAAGTTACTGTAATGATATTTTTTTGTAAAAAATAAAATAAAAAATATTGAAGAAATAAATGAAAACTTTGATATTGCATAACTCCAATAGTTATTGATATTAGATCATGGGTGCTTAAGTATTAAGTATTAACCTATTAAGTATTATGGACTGGCTCTGTTACACCTTATATTTATGTTTATGTTTATTCCGTGACACCCAGGGTATCACGAATGCGTTAACTTTTAATCCTATCTTTTATTGATACTCCTATCGACCATCTAAGCATTAGCAATTTTGATTTTTCAATTTGTCTTAAGTAGGAGTACTACATGGTCCAGCATTCGAGGCCACATATAATCGCTGGTCTAACAATAGTCTGTTATACCTTTTCCTTAAATTTTCTTGCAAAATCCTGAAGAGATACGGTCTAGATGAAAGCTACACCCAGAATAAAAAAAAATACAGCCTGATAACGAGAAGAGCCGACCCCAACACCTAAGCGATGAGTTGGGACAGCGCCAGGAAAAAGAAGAGGAAGAAGAATTAAAAATTCAATAAGAAAAGCAGAAAATGCATTTGTGTTGGTATGTCTGCATAGCCTGGCTCAATATCACTTTTAATCACCCAACAGTTGTGCAGTAATGGCATACAGATCATTTAAACCTAACATAACCCAACCTAACCTAACCTAACCCAATAGTTGTGCAGTAGTGGAATACGGATCATTTAAATTTATTTTGTGTATATTATTAAAATATATACGGTATATAATTTTCCCTGGCGGCCGTTTTAAACAACGTGCTAATGCCAAAGCCTCCCGGGGCGCGCGAGGTTCTCCAGGCGGTGCGGTGGTGTAGACAGCCCATTACAGATGTCGCCCGACCCATAAAGCGCCTACAGAAGCGAGCGCAGGCAATCTGAGCTCACCCATTAAGCTTTTGCAGAGCGCCGTACATTTTTACCGGAAGTAGGTCCTATTTCTGGTCCAGCTCCCGCGCGGGCGGAGGCTCCACTCCCCCTCAGCTCCGCGTTAGACTGTCAAGCTTGTCATTATGATCAAAATCATCGCTCAAATTCAGTAATTAAAACATTATTTATAACATTTTTATAGGATCAATACTAAGGCGGCACATTCACTGCAAATGCATATTTGGGCGTTTTTTTTTTTAACAAAAATGTGGGTTTTTATTATTCATTTTTATCAGAATTTATACTCTAGGCTGCAATTTTTTAAGGCAATAACTTAGATAAAACCTTTGTTATTACATAAAAGTAATAAACTGCACATTATTTATAATAATTAATAAAATATAAACATTAATCGACGGCCGCGGTAAAAAAATCTTTTTTAGTGTCCTAGGCGGCGCTAATTTTTAATGAATATTTATATGTACACATAATATGTTTTTTTATACGTATAATGTATACTTTGCTGTCTAGAATTTTTACTAAGGAAATCAAAAAATATTCAATATTAATAAAGTTATAATGTTTTAAATTTGCAAGAAATTTGTACGTTTTTTGTTGATTTTAAAACGTTTTTATTTATATAAAGAGAAGATTTTTAACAGTATATTCAATTTATTCTCGTGTTTTGAGGCTTTAATAATAAAATATAGTTTTTTTATAAAATTACGTTTGCATTTGCAGTGAATGTCCAGCCTTAATGTAGAAACGAATTTTTTGATCAGCACACGGAAGTGAAACATCATTAGCGGCAGTAGTGATGACATTCGCAATAAAAGATTTGAAACGAATGTTGGATAGTCAAAAATAAATTTTGAAGGGTTTTGCATAAAGACTGCTGCCGGTTAGGAACAATTATGTCGCTTTAATGAAACCGAAATAAACTCTTACTGTGTGAAAGAGACTACACACACCGTTCGCGGTATCGCGTGCGAGCGACACGTGCAAATGAGATTGCGACACTTCCGTTGCATTTACATTCCATTGTTTGTTTTTTAATTTGACGTTTATCTAGGCGACTGTGTTCGCTTATATCTTTACTAAATATAAATTTAATAATTAGCATTCCGCTTTATGACCCTTCAAACACATCTGGCAGAAGACGAACGAAAGTAGATTGAATGCAATGGAGATGAAATCCCTCAGACGTATGTGTGACAAATCAATTTGTGATAGAGTAAAGAATGCAGATATTAGAAAAGAATGTAAAGCTGATCTTAGCATAATTAATATAATTAAAAAAGGGTCGCTCAGATGGTTTGGGCATATTGAGCGAATGAATGACGAAAGAATGGTAAGAAAGATATATAATGCAAGTGTTGATGGCGTCAGAAAGAGAGGGTGACCGCGGAAGACGTGGCTTGACCAGATTAACCAGATGTACGAATGCGAATGAGACGAGAGTTGCATGTCAGAGTGTGGCGCTCTATTCTCTCTGCCTACCCCCAGGGGGAAACGGCGTGATGGTAAGTAAGTAAGCAAACACACCACATACATCATAAATAGAAGGTAAACAAACATAGAAAACTGTTTATATTACAAAGGGCTAAAGAAATATGATAAATTACGAGAGAATGAAAAAACACACACAGAAAAATCAACATGTTCAAGACGGAACGCAGACGTTACATCACAGAAGAAAAATATAAGTTTTATATATTGATCGTTAATATTAGCTTCAGCTCTTTGAAATAAAACCGCGAATCTGGCTAGTTAACGGAATTACGAGTAGCTAAAATATCTTTTTTTTTTTTTTTTCTTTAAATAAATAGAGATGCGAACACGGAATACGTGTCACATCAATATTCTTACTATTTTCAAACTAAGCTAAACGCTTGTGCTATGAAAATAGGACTAACTTGCTAGTCTGGGCTGAGATTCGAACCCGCGACCATTGGATCACGAGGCGAGTGTCCTAACCACAAGACCAACAAGCTACTCTTCTCTACCAGTTCATTTTGCCAGGATACTTTTATTGAAATGAAATAACAATTCAAAGCTTTTGCGTGTTGCCGGCATACATTTTTAATGTGATATTTTAAACATATTTACAAATTATAAAATATATAATAAACAGTAGGCGGCCAATATGCGAACCTTGAGGAACACCCAAAATATCTGTTAGTATATTTTATGAGAAACATTTGTTTAACATTGTGGGATTCTATCATCTTCCTCTCCTATGTATTTACCTCTTTATTTATTTATTCACTTTTCGCATGGGTAGGTATTACTATATACGGTAGCAGGTTTATTACCAGTTGGTAATTTCTTTCAACTAACCACACAATTTAGTAAAGGTACTGATACACATGTTCAATAGTGACACGTGAGCATGTGAAGTATTGAGCTTCTTGAGCCATTGCTATTTATTAACATGTATGTACGCACATTGCTAGTAATGAGCATGCTCATTAATGCCCATGCTCATGCTAATGTCATTCGCGGCTAGTATCGATTATCAATGCGATCTTTTCAGTCCGCGACAGATGAAACAAATACGGCGCGTTGGGGAGATGACAAAACATTACTTTTCGTGACTTATTATAGGAATCACGAATGTCTGTGGAATACTCGGTCACCGTAATGTAAAAATAATATAGCGAGAAATAATGCTTATGAAACTTTATTAATATACATGAATGATTCGAATCTTACAATAAAAATTATAGAAACTCTGAAACTATTTTGATTTATTGGTTCACTTGAATTTCCTGTTTTAGTTTGCAAAGTTTCCATTTTGATCATGAGCGTCTCTATTCTATGACATGAGCATGCCAGTACTAAGCATACTAATAACGAGCAAGTGTGTACAGTTATTAGAGCATGCTAGTTATGAGCATTTGACTTGTATTAAAGGGAATGAATTTTTTCATAGTTGATATAAGTAACTGTAATGATAGTCCAACGTTTTACAAAAAATAAGTCAGAAATATGGAAAAAATAATGCTAACTTTGATGTCGCATATCTCCACTATTTATATTAATTAGGTCATAACATTTTCGACTCATAATCTAGGCAGGTTATTAATGTTTTAGTCCTGCGCGGTTATTAATGTTTTCTAAATAACCCTGTATACTTTTAGAAGGCATTCCAATTTGTTGAGATGCTCTAAATTATTGACATCCAGATAACACACGTCAGCATACTCAAAATTTACCATTTTGTACTGTCGAAAAGTGCTTCTGCTCATTATAAGCGATCTGACAGATATAGACAACACAATCTATATCAAATCAACTCAATGTTCTATTTACTTAGAAATTGAATTAATCACTTTAATTACTAATAGTTTAATTGGTTTTTGGCGATGTGGTCTCTGGAATATACGGTGCGTAGAAAATGGCATTAAGCTGGAAGGCAATAATGTCGACCGCTGCGTTCCTGTAGTCCCCCACCTGGTCGTCTATCTTGAGGCGCCCCCTATGTGCTGCCATCGCTCACTATATTATGTAATTAACAAAATGTGCAATGATAAAATATATATATATATATATATTAAATGAAGAGTTTGCCAGACCTGACTACAGTTTCTCGTAAGCTTGCTTTTTGAACCTCTGCGCTGTTTAAAAATAAAACTTCAACACGTTACCAAATGGGAAGCGCTCGGAAAACGGCCAATAAATTGTTAGACTTGTGTTAAGCGGGAGAAATGGAGTATGTGTAACGCCGGGGAGTGCAGCATGGATAGCCAACCACGAAATAAATTTTAAAATTAATTTTTATATAATTTACTACTACTTTTAAGAAATTTTTGACTCGAACGCAAACTCTGCGATACAGATTTTCCTCACATTAGATTCTCTGGGCTTTTGTAGTCCGCGTATGCTCATTGTACATCATTTTACATCATTTTGTTGATTTTATACTTTCTACATATTACTTATTGTGTTTTATTTCTGATTATATTGTTTATTTGTATTTACTTCCTTTCTTTTAACTCGTGGCGTCTGCTTGCTTGCTTGACGAAATTTTTTTTTGATCGATTTTTAACCCTTTTCCCGTGATCCAATCGAGCTGAAACATTGCAAGTAGGCTCGTGGCGATGATCAAGAAGATCTATCAAATTTTCGTTAAAAAAAAAATTATAGTATAATTTTGAATTTTTAAATTTTCAGTGGTTTTTCATACAATTCAGTAAGTTGTTTGGAGATTCCGATGCATATGGTAGACACGAAACCCGAAAATGAGAAAGGGAGTATTGTAAAAACTTGGTTTTTGGGGGGGACTTTTTTATATTGTTAAATGTATATTTTTTTTTGTCATTTTATTTCTATGTAGATAGTTATTTTTTTTAAATTATTCTTTAAATAGGTAATATAATAACCGTTATATTTTCTCATATATACAATGTAAAATATCAGTATATCAAATTTCTAATCAAAAGCACGTATCACGAACTTTCTTAGTTTTTTCTTAAAAATTTTCAAATTTTTTTCGTCCCAAATATCCCTTGGCAGACTCACATACACCTTCATCCCACTGTACATCACAGATGTCTGCGATCTTTTTTTCTTTCTGAATGGCAATCTTATTTCATCTTTTCTTCTTGTACAATAGTCATGTTCATGTTGGTTTTTTCTTATTTTAAAAAAATATTGTAAAAGCCCCAATCAGGGCGTATACACTGTATAAATTTTTTTTATTTTTTTATCCACTTTAAGGCTGGTCATAACTGCAAAGCATATTTCGGCGTTTTTTATGAAGATGTAGGTTTTTATTATTCATTTATATCATAATGTATATCCTAGACTGTATTTTTTTAGGGTAATAACTTAGATAGAAATTTTTTCTTATATAAAAACAACTAACTGAACATTATTTAAAATAATTAAGAAAATATAAGCATTAATCGACAGGCCGTGGCCAAAAAAATCGTTTTTACTGTCCTAGGCGGCGCAAGGTTTAACTATCACCCTTTTGCTTTTTCTTTTTTATCCCCTTTATGTGTTTTAATAAATCGCAATCAATGTTTTATTAAAATGAATTATACCTATTTTAAATGGGAAACATCCCACCTAATCAAACTTGTTTGACAATGTTCGAAAGTTCTATAAATTATTAAGCTCGCCCTAATATCTACGCGTTCATCTACCTCCATGATCCTATTTCCACTTCAATAATCCGAGTTTGCCAAAAATGTTTGCCAAACTTCGAAGGGCTACGAATTAATGGCTTAAGCCAACAGATAAATACACAATTAAATTATATAACAATACCTTAAAGTTCAGAATAATTCAAACACAATACGATCTTAATCATTATTATGGAGTTGGTGCCATTTCTATGGAATCGGCATTATCAAAAATACAATACTAAAGGTTTTGGCTCAAGCGTAACATAAAAAGTTTCAGTTTTAGGGATAATCTTCATCTATTGTTCTCATGTGAACCAAACGGTAAGCAGAGATGTGCAGAGTTTATTAAAAGTATTTAAATTCAAAATGCAAATGCATGGTTACTTTTCTATTTTAAATGCAAGTACAAAATAGTTTTAAAGAAACCTATTTAAATACAAAATGAAAAATACGTATTTTAAAAAGACCTTTATTCAAATAAAATACTTTTAGTTAGATAAGATGAATTTATTTCTCTGATTTTAACACTTTTGTTTAAACAGTTCATCTTTTATATTCTTATTATTATTCCACCAAATGAAAATAATCGTTCAACATGAGCAGAACTTGGTTAACAAGTATTATATTTAAGGAAAAAAAATCACAGCAGGATATCGTTCAAGGAACTTAATCTATGGTCATCATCTTTTAAATATTATAGTGTTTCCAGATCTATTGTAATGTTGGCATTATCACTAGCTACAAAAGAGAGTTGGTCTCAATATTGGCAACACTTACGATGGGTGCGTTCATAAAAACGAATTTTCGGTGAAATTAATTGTGTAAAAAGTACGAATTATGAAATAAAAAATTAAAGATAAGCATTTTGCATCTTTCAAATACAAAATAAGTTTATTAAAGTATTTTAAATAACATGGAAAATGCGTTTTGAAAAATTTTATTTCAATACAAAATAAAAATAGGTATTTTGTATTTGCATTTCAAATATATGTATTTGAAATAATTCACATTCCTGACGGTAAGTGACCATAATTATTATGTATAATAAACATTATTATATATAATTTAATATTTTTTCGTAGCTGGCAACGCCTCTTTTATTGTTTGTTTTTAGTGTTTTTGAATTTTTACTTATTTAGGGGTGTTGAATGAGAGATTTTAAGATTAATCAAATGAACATATCGACGGTCCCTATGCATAAAGTCCAATTTGCAAAATGTAGATTTTCATTTCACTATGTTAAACTATACAATTGACTTTATATTTTCGAACAGTGTTAAAAAATATCGAATTTGCGTTTCAAAAAGAGCAAATATAAAGAAACATTAAACATTCTTTTAACATTAAACTAAAATACATAGTAAATTAGATAATCTAATAAAGCAAAGTAAAAATCGTTTTTTTGCAGATTCAACATTAAACGTAAGACTGAGACTTCTATAATTTGTCTTAATTAGCTCTGTTACATCCTGTTTCAGAGAGAAGTGAATAGATTAGACAACCCCGTATTTCCAGGACCGTTTTATGAGCGAAAGCTCCCATATCGGTCCTACTCATTCTTCGCCAGGTTGAGAATTTTTTAAATCCATTTCTGTGCCGGGTCGCGTTAAAGGGTGACATGGCAAGGCCGCAAATGTCCACTTACTGTATCTCTCCCCATAAAGCGCAAGTTTATTTATGAGTTTATTACATATGTTTATATACAGGGTGTAACAGAGCTAGTCCACAATACTTTTCAAGTGTATTTCTGCTTTGATAACGGGTCTAAAACGTTCAAGTAATCTTGACCTAATATCATAGTTAACGAGTTATGGCAATGTCAAAGTTTGCATATTTTTTTCAATACTTCTGACTTATTTCTTACAAAACGTTGAACTATCATTAGAGTAACTGTATCGATTACGAAAAAAATCATTCGTTTCAGTAAGAGGTAAAATAGTAAAAACGCTGCAGAAATTCCAATCGGAAATGTTTCCAATTAGAATTTGGATTTGATTTTTCCAACCTTCCAATTGGAATTGGAAGGGTTCTATCATTTTGACTGACCTGTATTAAAGGGAATAAATTGTTCATATTCAATATGAGTTATTGTAATGATAGTCCAAAGTTTTACAAAAAATAAGTCAGAAATATTGAAAAAAAATGCAAACTTTGATGTCGCATCTCTCCATAACTATTGATATTAGATCATGGTTGCTTAAACATTTTCGACTCATAATTAAGTCGGGAATTATTGTGGACTAGCTCTGTTACACCCTGTATATAAGGTTACATAAAAACAGTATCACGAAATATATTAGGAAGGGAAAAGGAAAGAGAGAAAAGGAATGTAAATGATCATTTGCAATCTATATGGCGGATCAAGTCTTGCACTAACAACCTGGTTACGCTGGAATAAACACATAATAATAATAATAATAATAATAATAATAATAATTATTATTATTATTATTATAGGGAAGGAGACAGTCAAACGGATCCTTCTGGTTCGCGTCTTCTGGGGTATCATGCCGTGTTTTAACGGCCTTTCTGGCCGGCGTTTCGGATCCCACTGCGTCATCAGGGCTGGTGCGAAACGTCGGCCAGAAAGGTCGTAAAAACACGGCATGATACTCCAGAAGACACAAACCAGAAGATTCTGACTAACATTTTTAGACAAACTAACATTCTCACAATACACTCGAGATTACTTTGAATTACAATATACTCAAGAATTGTGGATTTAAAATTTGTCAGTTAAATTTGACGTCACGATTTCCAGCCGGTGAAGAAGTATTTCTGGAGCAGAACTAGAGTGACAGCGTTCGTGATGGATGATAGACGGAGCGGGGAAATATCAATACGGCTGTCACAAATTCTATCCAAATTGCGACGTTTTCTAGACAAAGGATCACGCGACTGTTTGCGGTAGAAAATGGAGAATGGGTTGTGTATTAGTGATGGGTCCGCTCTGTACTCACTACTACGATGTAGTACTACACTACATTGAAGTGCACACTTCGCACACTTCGATGTGTAGAGCACACTACAAACTACAAACACCAAAGTTATTGAAAGTATAAACTTCAAATAGTACACTTCATTTCAAAGCGAACACTACAAAGTACATACACTTTAAAGTTATCGAAAGTATGAGAAACATACTTTAAATAGTGCATTTTTTTTGAAAGGTTGATGTAGATATACGAAGAAATCTTTGGAAACTGTAACAACCCCCCCCCATGGTTTGAAAATTTTTTGGAATAAAAATTTACTTCACTATTACTTCATTTCATTACTTCACTTCAATTACTTCACTTCAATTACTTCACTTCACTTACTTCACTTCATTTACTTCACTTCAAGTAGTTTTTACTACAATTGTAGTGTACACTTTGTAGTCTTCAAACTGGTGAACGTGTGTGTGTTGTAGTCTTCATTTTGAAATGTAGTTTTTCCCTTCGGTATTGTGTATACATGTAAGAATATACATCCCTTAGTCGACGCAGGGTGACACAGTGTATCCGAGAGGGTAGGCACGAGATCAATATACTGACACACTTCGTGATTAATTATCTTGTAACGGGGTAATATTTAACAGTGCCTCGTGGAATATAATACATTATATTAATACTAGCTGTGCCGGCGCGGCTTCGCACGCGTACTTTTTTAGTACACTATTTGAACTTTCGCGAACCTTCTAGAACATTCTCCTTACAGAACTTTCAAAAAGTTTATCTAATGTACAGGAACCCTCTAGACACACCGCACATTCCGCCACTCAGTTTAGAACCTTCTAGAACCTTCTCATTCCAGAACTTTCTAGAGCAGGTTTTTCCGGAACCTTTTAGAGTCACCGACACAGTCGGCGCGCCTATTTTGAAACAATCTGAAACATTTGCGGCCTTCCCATAAGAAAAAAATGTGCTAGAAAGCACATTTTCGTCACCCACCTCACTCACGCACAGCAACCCCCACCAAACTCGCATATTTTCGATGTGACACCAAGGGCTATCCACCACCATAACCACCAATGGGGGGTTGCGGCTGGTTGTGGAGAAAACTTGGCGGATAGGGAAACACGGGTTTCTTTATAGATATAGATATATATATATATATATATATATATATATATATATAATAGATATATATATATATATCGATATGTTTTTCTGTAAATATTGACATATTTTAACCTTCAAATTCAATTAAACATAGCTCGTGAGCAAGTAAACTTAATTAATGCAAAATCTGTTAGATTCGCATTTTGCTAAATTTATGCATGCCTGTAAAATACAACTCAAACTCAGGTGGATTAAAATACGAGAATTTTATTTTACTAAGCATAAAAATAGCCACGAAGTTCATAGAAACTTTATGGGTGATATTTTTATTAAATTTATTATACATTTCAGTCGACATGTCCCTCGTTGAGAGGATATCGTCTGCCATGTTATTAATTACATGTCCGAGCGTGGCTGAGGACACCTGTGCTGGAATCGCACACCTTCCACAAGGCGTGGTGGGACATGATGCTCACCAAGCTTAAGGTCAGGCGGTGCCCGAGGTACCTCTTTGAATTATTGAAGAGTCACCTTAGTGGCTGTAGAGCGACCTTGAGCTATGATTGGGTGTCCATCACCAGGAACACGGTTATGGACTGTCCGCAGGGCTCAGTCCTTGTAATATCTTATTTAATGATGTGCTTTTGCTACCATTGCCCAAGGAATGTGAAGTGGTCGCTTATGCAGACGATGCACTGTTACTGGTGTCCAGCAAGAGTCGAAGGGAACTTGAGCGTCGAGGCAACAGGTCGATAGAGCTTATGAGCGAATGGTGCGACAGGAATAAATTGGCTTTTGCGTCTCACAATCCCAAGAGGGTGCCAATGTTAGGTTAGGTTAGGTTGGAAGGGTAATGGCTTCGGAGTGATTTTTCCTGTCTCTTTCTACTTTTCTAGGAAATTGCATCGGCTTTGTTCTGTTCGCTTGCTTCCCAAGTGCAGTGTACTTTTTGGCGCCATTATGCCCGGCCATAGGCAGCGCAGTTTTCAGGATCCAATGACTTTATAGCCAACGTGTAGTTGGCCCAAAAATCTTCCGCGCGCAATATTTATACAAGATTAGAATGCACACAGTCACGAAATCACGTACAAGGAGTTTTTCTGTCATGCGTCATAAAGTTCTTGGGCATTTACTGTGTGTTTTAGCATTATTTCAGTGATAGAAAATATAGCACTGTTGCAATTCTATATATTTTATTTACGTAGAATTCAGTGGTTTTTTTAATCTTAATCCTCTCGAATTCATATAATAGCTTGATATCATTTTTATCATTTTCGTATAAGGTATCAGATGGTTGAAGAAACACACTAAACTTTTGTTGCCATATTTATTATTTAGTTCTTTCTTAATTCTTTAACTTTTAATTTTTTGCAGACGCGGTCGGTTCAGAAATGCTGTGAGTCGAATTGAACATATACATTCTCAATTTTGCAACATCTATGAATCAAGTAAACACACAGATACCAGCACCAGTGGATTCTATCATTCGTTCCTTATCCGCAAAGTTTGAAAGTATTCTACTTTCGCGCATGCGCATTCAGTTCCGCCTGCCAAGTTTTCGAATTTAGAAATTCGAGCGAATTATTTTGAATAATTTGTCTGAGTCATTTTTGACAGTTTTGGCTTGAATATTTGAAGCCGAATTATTGAAACATTGAATATCCTTCAGTTATATATTTAATTCATAATTAATTTTTTTTGTGAATACAGCAAATACAAACGAAAATTACGGTTCTGTGAGTATATACTTGAACTATTACTTACTTTTCTTCACGCCGTTTCTTCGCGGGGGTAGGCAGAGAGGATAGAACGCCGTACTCTCTGTCCTGGCACACAACTCTCGCATCATCCACATTTATACATCTTCGCATGCAAGATCGACATTGTTGAGGCTACTAACAGGACCATCTTCCAGTATTTGGTTAGTCTTGTTATGCGTCACTTGTCAGTGGTCGTTTTCTCTTTCTGGCGCCGTCAATATTTGCATCGTATCTTCTTCATCATAAGCGTCATTCTTACATTTTTTCCTCATTTATGCTTGACACCTTCCTTAACATCAAACCATGATGTGAATGATCCCTTGATTCTTACACATGCAGTACTTCCATAATATAGGAATGCAGTTGCGCATATAAGTTTACTGTTTACCTTGTAACCTGAGAGTATCTTCTATAACCTTCAACTTATAACTACATCATAAGCCTTTTGCAGATTTACAAATGCACAGAAAAGTTTTTCATTTTTCACTAAAAAAAATTCTCTCAACTTTCGTGAGGGAAGGTCCTCTTCCACCCACAAACATCCCTTGCACGTCCCTCACCGACTTTACTATTTATATCAAGATCCAGATTTAGATTCCATTTGCCAACCGAGCTCAACAGATCGATTGGTCTATAGTTCCCGCATTCCATTCTCGACCCTTTAACTTTGTGAAGAGGCATAATAACTGCTCCTCTCCAGTCTAAAGAGTGTAGCTCTCCCCCGAAAATTGATTAAAGAGTGTATGAAGCTACGAAATTACAAATGGGCTTCCACATTCGGCTGTTGATTGTATCATAAACGCATATTTTTTTTTGCGTAAATACTCGTAGTATAAACTAATTGAATATCCAGCATCCGTTGTACAAAATCACCAACCACCGCTGGTATATAGTTGTCGCGATTTCCTAAAATCACGTCTCTACATTTTGTTTACAAACCAATATATTTTAAACAAATTATGAAATAAAACAATGAACTTTGTTTTTTTCCACTTATATTTGAGCACTTGTTTCACTACATGTTTCGGAAACGTCCGTTTCCTTCATCAGGTGAATTAAGACTGAGGTATGTGGGAGTGGTTGTCTGGTGTGTGGGTTGTGGATTCGGTAGAAGTGGACGGAGTATCTAGGTGGTGGGAGATCGGGAACATTGTAAGAAGGGGTGATGTGAAGGGTTGTACTTGATTATTGATTATGTTATTTGTTGTGTTTAGGTTTTTATGAATTTCAAGTGTTTCTAAATTATTTTGTTTTAGGCCGTATGTCTGTTTATGTAGGATGTGTATTTTTGTATTGCTGAATCTGTGGTTATTTTCTATAATATGATTGGCATATTCTGAAAAAGTATGATTTGTGAGGCACCTTTTATGTTCTCTAAATCTTGTTTGTATTGATTTGCCTGTCCGACCTATATAGGGTTATTTGTAAAACATTAATAACCTCGCAGGGCTATATTCCTGCCTTGATTATGAGTCGAAAATGTTCAAGCTATTATGACCTAATAGCAATAGTTTAGGAGATATGCGACATCAAAGTTTGCATTTTTTTTCTCAATATTTCTGACTTATTTTTTGTAAAACGTTAGACTATCATTACAGTAACTCATATCGATTACGAAAAATTCATTCGTTCCAATACAAGTTAAATAAAATGATAAAAACCCTAAAAAAATTCTAATTGGAATGTTTTCCAATTGGAATTCGAAGGTTTTTATTTTTTTATCTGACTTGTATTAAAGATAATGAATTTTTCATATTCGATATAAGTTACTGTAATGATAGTCCAACGTTTTACAAAAAATAAGTTAGAAATATTGAAAAAAAAATGCAAACTTTGATGTCGCATATCTCCTAAACTATTGATATTAGGTCATAATGGCTTGAACATTTTCGACTCATAATCAAGGCAGGAATATAGCCCTGCGAGGTTATCAATGTTTTACAAATAACCCTGTATATGTCATCTCACAATCCCCACATTCTAGTTTATAAACACCACTACAGTGTACTATATGTCATCTCACAATCCCCACATTCTAGTTTATAAACCCCACTACAGTGTACTATATTTTATCTCATATCTGCCGGCCCACTCAGGAGTGACAATGCCCCCGCCCCGTCAGTTGGTCTTTCCTTCTTTCCTTTGTTTAAATAAAGGTTCCTTCCCGCTTTATAAGGATTCGTCGGCTTTGGGCTAAATGGATTTGCTTTTATACTTTTTCCGATATTAATACATAAACACGCTTCATGTCGGGCCCTGCCTCTGGGCTAAAGTGCGCAGCAAGAGGAGGGGGAAGTTGTGTGGAAGGAGACGTAAACGGATTACACGTGAAAGTGAATTGATTTATGGAATTACATACTGAAATTTGTTCAATCTCATAAAAGTACTTCGCCTTGTCACATCAACTTTGTGAGGTTTTTTCGCGTACTCAATATTTTGAAATGGTTTTTATAATATTACTACACCCGTCAAAGATGGCGTACTTTTAGTGTGTATTTCGGCAACGAGACGAGACTGGGAGAACAGTGCCATCTAGCGTAGCGTTAAGTGAAGAATTATTCTTTTCATAAAACTGTACTTTGTTTTCACCTCTTAAAAAAAGTGTTAATAGGTCCTTTTTAGAAATAGCTTTCCTTTAAATTTGTTTTCATATTAGTAATTATTTATTATTCATTTCTCATATATTATTTTTTTAATGTTTTTACTGTCCATACTTTGATTTTCGATTTTCAATTTGTTAGTATATATTATATCCTGGCAAAGGGGCCACTGGCCCTGAAACATGTGGATATTTTCAATATATAAGTGGAGGAATCAAAGTTCGCACATTTTTATTAATTGTATTAATAATGTCACCACAAAATCAATTGGCCCTTTTTGAAAAAAAAAAAAAATTTTACTTTATACGCCTCATTGTTCTGTACACCACATCATTATTTGGGCCATTTGGTAGCGTTAGTGACGGACATTGTTGCATAGAGAATAATGCTTTTTAAATTTTTTTATATCTCCTTATTTTATACACCTCATCATTATTTGCGCCATCCGGTAGCGTTAGCGACGGAAACCGTTACATAGAGAATTACATATTTTTAAAATAAGGTAATATTCAGTTGGTTTTCGGGTAAAATTTGTCACTAATTACCATAAAAAAATTCTTAACATTACGCCTTGTTTAAACAACGCTAGTAAATGACACAATGTGTAAATAGAAATCGAAACCGGTAGCGAATTTGTATAAATCCAAGTAACAAATGTATTCAAAACACTCTCTTTATATATCGTTGAATATTTGAATCCGAATTATTGAAATATTGAACATCCTTCAGTTATATATTTAATTCATAATTTAAATAAAAAAATAATAAAGCAAATACAAACGAAAATTGTAATTGTGTGAGTGTATAATTGAATCATTACGTGACATCACAGATAATTAAAATAAGGTAATATATACTTGTGGTGTTCGGGTAAAATTTGTCACCAAAGTTACCATAAAATATGTCTTAACATTACGTGTTGTTTAAACAACGAATTAATGTTTAAGTAGGAATCGAAACCTATACCGAATTTGTATAAATGTACTTAAAATACTCTCGTAACTATTCGAGTCCTGCTCAATCCGTTAATATTTATACGTTCCGATTTCAGCAGCGCAACCCGCGCTGTTGCAAAGGGAGTTGCGACAGCATGACGCGTTGAGTTTCCAAGTCCAGCTGACTTCTTTCTAAATAAGTTGGCTTTCTCGCTCATTTCACCCGAAGCTCGCGTCACTCCCTCTCCTCTCGCATTATATAACGCGTAATTGTAGTGTCGCGCATAAATCCCACGTGATTAATGATTGTGCGGGGGGGGAGGGGAATCTCACCCTTCCCCTTTCATCCCCCAAGCCCTCTCTGGGTGGCGCGCCCTTTGCTGGATTTCTTCATCTGGTCGTAAATTTTGGCGCATTGAAGGCTCTTCGACACTCATGAATAAGTAGCTACGACGGAGCAACATTACAGAACCGTTTTTTTTACGTACATATATTAATCCATCACTTATACAGGGTATTTTTGAGTTTGTTCAAATCTTTCAGAACAGTGCTGGGTTTATGTCACAGAGACATTATTAATCAATTAATGTATATTATAGATATCTCACAGAGACGAAACTGTATTTCTTATGGGAAAGTAGGTATAGAAGTCATTTGGGTAAAAATTGGAAATAATATTTCCTGGCGTATCCTAGTGTGATGCAAGTAATTCGGATGAATTTCATTACACAATAAAGTATATTGCTCTCAAATTACGTAAATCAATTGTAGAATTTCTCATTAGCGACATCTGTGGAGATTTAGGGGAATGAAAATGGCTTTGTACAGGCCGCATGGAAAGGCGGTTACAACTCATATGTGAAAGCTTTCCACGCAATTTGAACACATATACAACTTCCAAAAAATGAATAAGCACGGTATATTCTATCATGGGTGGAAATGGCGAATGTTACATTGTGTAAAGTGATCACTTAAGCCAACCATAAGATAGGTCATAAGTCCTACGTACACCCAAATGACTTCTATACCTACTTTCCCATAAGAAATACAGTTTCGTCTCTGTGAGATATCTATAATATACATTAACTTATACAGGGTTATTTGGAAAACATTAATAACAAAGTTTGCAGAATGTTTGTTAACTTAGTAAAAACTAACCCATAAAAAACAAGTTTTCATTATACTCCCTTTCTTTGTAAAATATAACAACAATTAAAGACGAATTAAAAGATATAACATAACACTAAACTTACAGGAACATAATATACTTCTAAAATGTCAGATGTTTTGAGCTTTGATATGACACTCCATGTTTTGAAGATTAAATTCTAAAAACATTTGTCAGTCAATTTACTCAAGATTTTGATATATTTGTGAATTTTGCTGTCATCTGTGAACCAATTGTCATAAATTTTCGAAATTCGTAGTGAAGTACCTATTACATATACCGACGGAGTAATTCAAATTTTAAATATTCCGTGACGTCGTCAGGCCGCTGTTGGTAGTAATCAAACATTTGTATGGTTTCCAATTTTAAAAAATCAATTAAATTTTCTAAAAATCCAAAATTATACTATAATTATTTTTTCTTCTTGATCGTCGCCACGAGTCTGCTTGCAAAGTTTCAGCTCGATTGGATCACGGGAAAAGCGTTAAAAATCGATCCAAAGTTTTTTCGTCAAGAAAACAGGCAAGCAGACGCCACGAGTTAAAAGAAAGGAAGTGAAAACCACTACCAGATTTAGGGTCTACCGGTTTCGAGACGTACCCGTCTCTTCGTCAGGACCAACACTACACTACTATATTCACAACACTATACACCCCAACCATAGTATTGTTGGACTTGATCACATGCGTGTTAATCTTGTCAGAGACAAACATGCACTGTCTTGCATGTTTGTCTCTGACAAGATTAACACGCATGTGATCAATATTGGTGAAAGTCTAACAATACTATGGTTGGGGTGTATAGTGTTGTGAATACAGTAGTGTAGTATTGGTCCTGACGAAGAGACTGGTACGTCTCGAAACCGGCAGACCGTAAATCTGGTAGTGGTTTTTACTAAGTTAACTAACATTCTGTTATAATGTCTAACCACAAAGTTAATGCTTTAAATATTAATAATAAACAAAGTTTGCATTTTTTCTATATTTCTAACTTATTTTTTACAAAACGTTGAATTTATCATTACAGTAACTTATATCGATTAAGAAAAATTCATTCGTTTCAATTCAAATTAAATAAAATTATAAAAACCCTGTGGAAAATCCAATTGGAATGTTTTCCAGTTGGAATTGGAATGTTTTTATTATTTTATTTGACTTGTATTAAAGGGAATGAATTTTTCATATTCGATATAAGTTACTGTAATGATAGTCCAACGTTTTACAAAAAATAAGTCAGAAATGTTGAAAAAAAATGCAAATTTGATGTCGCATATTTCCATAACTAAAAAATTAAAAAATGCTTTTTCGAATCATAATGAAAGCAGAAATATAGTCCTGCGAGGTTATTGATGTTTTTCAGATAATCCTGTATGGAGAAATTAAATATTAATGAAAAAACTAGCACATTAGTTAATTTAGTTAAGTTTCTGAAATAAGCAATATTGCTATTTCTGTATCTCAACATTTATTGTATAACATTGTAATGCCGTCAATTTTGATAGCTCATTATTCATAACTGTGAATAACTTGACGTTTGTTTACGTTTTCCAGCCTATGATTGATTGAATTCATTAATTTCAAACCTGTCAAACTTAAACGTTAAAATTAGCGGCATTAAAATGTTATACCAGGGAAGCTTTTACGTTACATAGCAAGATTTTTTCTCCACATTTTTATTTGCTAATATTACTCCGCATAGGCTTTATTTGAAATATTAAGGGTAAACGGTGAAGGGTGGATAGGACATAATTGAAGAAACCTTTTACGAGGCGTGACCGACCGATGCGATATCTGTTTTGTATGACAATGGAAGCGCCTAATAGTTTGTCAAAATTAAATCCGTATTGCGTACCGCATCACAGCGAAATAAGTTAAAATTTGAAAGAAATCGCTTTGTTACTCCCTTTATATTAACTCGTGGCGTCTGATTGATTGCTTGCTTGTCTGACGAAAAAACTTTGGATCGATTTTTAGCCCTTTTCCCGTGATTCAATTGAGCTGAAACTTTGCAAGCAGACTCGTGGCGACAATCAAGAAGATATATCAAATTTTTGCTAAAAATAATAATAGTTATAGTATAATTTTGGATTTTTCAAATTTTTAATGGTTTTATTCATACAACTCAGTAAGTTGTATGAAAAAACTCCGACGCATCTGTTAGACACGAAACCTGATTATAGTGTAATTTTGGATTTTTGGAAATTTTTTATTACTCCCTTTCGTAGCGTCGTCCGACCGAAGCCCAACGCGTAGGTTAAGCGCCAAACCAGTTTCCACTAGTAAATGAGAAAGGGAGTATAATAAAAACTTGATTTTTATGGTTTACTTTTTTTAGAATACATACATATATTATTTAACAATTTTTTTAAATAATTATCGAAATTATATCGATTTATATATTGTTTAATTTTCGAGCCCGACGCGTGGAGTAGGCGCGAAACCTGCTTTAATGAGAAAGGGAGTATAATAAAAACTTGTTTTTTATGGGTTATTTTTTTTTTACGTTCAAAACGAGAATTAAACAGAATAATCCCTTCGATCCACTTTATACAGCACTTAAAAAACCTTTTCAGCCTCCACTGAAACACTAATTCCCTAAAAGGATTTTATTTTTAAACCGGAGTGCCTGCTCAAACTTTATCTTTCAAGTATTTTTGCAGCAGTCTCCAAGATAAATATTAAGATTTTCCCTAGGAAAATATTAAAAATTAAGCACATCTACGCATACAAAACTAAACAAGATTAATGTTTTCGTGGAAAAGTTCATCAATTTACTCGGAACTTTTAATCCATTTTCTAACTTGTAAAGAATATTTATACTTTCTTCCAAGGCGGGGCGCTTTGAGCTAGAAGTAGGCGGATGTGATTTTGCAGAAAAAATGGATATTAAACGCCTACATGCTGATGAGAGTGAGTACGTGAAATTTTAATCCAAATATAAGGTCGATTTCCACAATTTCCTTGCTGAGTTTTCTGAGATGACCAGCAATCGTGGACTGATTAACTTCGAAGGTCTCAGCCAGTTTCCTGGTGCTGCAACTTTCGTCCTCCTCAGCCGCCAGAAGAGACTGGTCATCAAAATCCAAAGAGTCGACGGTGTAGGGGACCCACCACACACCCTGGACCGTGTTATGCACAGAGCGCCCATATCGTTCGCCACCTAGTTGGAATTATTTTAACTCTGTGCTAAAAAATACCTTAGGGAACGGTGGTGTAACACAGTGTTACATGATTAAAGATCGACATAGTTTTTAATATGCGGTAAAAAAATGTTTATTCTCAATACAGATAAGACTTTTTAAAGGTCACTTTATATAATTATGTAAGGTAAACATACATATTTGCATTATTTTAGTAGATTATCATAAGATCATTGCATATCGAATTTGCGTGCGCTCACGCCTACGTATCATTACCAACTAAATTCAACGACGCGGCGACCGCAGTCCGTCTATGTCTAACACGTGTTACGCGACTCTACCGCGCTCTTTCGATATTGTTTTCCCTTTCACCGAAACCCGAGCAACCCCCATCTCCGTCCTACATGAAATGTGTGGTATTGTCGTGCTCTTTCTTGCTCGATTTAACTGCGACGTGCAATATTCTGCTCTCTTTTACACACTGGCCGAAAATACGAGAGTAATGAATAAATATTTTTTAATTAAAAAATAAGTACATTGGTAACAGTTTTATTTAGCCATTTTGATGTGAAAACGTCTATTAGATGATGACAAAAACTGTGAAGTTTTAGTTTTCGTAAATAAGGTAGTTATTTCATATTTTCTATGATATGTAGACCTACGTTACATCACAGTTGTTAATGCTAAATGCAGCCAAGCCGCAGGGCAACACGCACTCTTTCGACCTGAGGAGTCGCCCAAACCCTTCACTGTCCGAGCGCCTTTATTGAGAAAAATGTACACAATAAAATAAAAAGTAACCCATAAAAACCAAGTTTTTATTATACTCCCTTTCTCATTTACTAGTTGAAACATTTTTTTCCGCTTAACCTACGCGTTTGGCTTCGGTCGGGCGACGCTACGAAAGGGAGTAACAAAAAATTTCCAAAAATCCGAAATCATACTATAATCAGGTTTCGCGTCTACCAGATGCGTTGAAATATTTTCATACTAAGTTCATAATAAGTTGTATGAAAAAACCATTCAAAATTTGAAAAATTCAAAAATTTATTAATTTTTTTAAACGAAAATTTGACAAATCCTTTTGATTGTCGCCACGAGTCTGCTTGCAAAGTTTCAGCTCGATTGGATCGCGGGAAAGGGGTTTAAAATGGATCCAAAGTTTTTTCGTCAGACAAGAAGACAAGCAGACGCCACGAGTTAATATAAAGGGAGTAAAAAAACGCAGCAAACACAGATAAGTAAGAACAATAAAATAAGCATAGTAAAGATGATTGGTAGAAGAAATTGAACAACGCACTAGCGTAAATATAAAGATACAAAGAAAAGAACAGTGGGATTACAATGGAAGATAATAATAATAATGATAAAACATAGTAAGTCAGAAACATTGTGCAAGAATATAACATAATGCAAATAGTCGACAAAAGGAAAAACCACGAAAATGTTCTTTGCAAGTAGCAAGTATATATCTTCTTCTTTTGGTGTCATGTCAGGTCCCCCCAACGTTGACTATCACCCGGGAGAAAGCATCCCTGTCCTGGGCAGCACGAAACAGCTCTCCAACACTTCTTATGCCCGTCCAGTCGCGTACATTGCGGAGCCAGGAAATTTGTCTCCTTCCAACACCTCTACGACCCTCTATCTTGCCCATAAGAATCAGGTGGAGCAATTCATATTTTTCTCCTCTGAGCACATGACCCAAATACGATACCTTTCGGATTTTGATATTTGTATATATGATGCAAAAAAATACTAGACAGACGTGGAAGAGGTTTCGAGCTAAGCCAAATGCTATCGGGACATGGTTGCTTCAAAAGATATCTTTTCAAATTCAAGAGAAGCATCGATAACACATGTCTTTGTGGTACCGAAAAGGAGCAAACCCTCGAATTCGTGCTATTTGAGTGTAATGTCCTTGCGCGTGATAGGTGGAAAATAGAAAAACTGGCCAACCCGTATGACATTAACCCCTCCATTAAGTCCTGAAAAATGAAAGAAAGGCGGCAGTTGACGCATACCATGGTCAGCGCCGGTTTTGATGATAACTAACATATTCCGTCTCGCTCTATCCCACCTTCCTATCGTTCCGCCTCCCTCTGGCCGGACCGCATCGACACCGGCTGAAGAGGGTCGGATTAGTTACCTGTGAAACGTGTTTTTTAAATTTTTAATTTTTTTTTATTTTTTTTTCATTTGTTTTTTTTTACATCTCAGACCCACAAAACATCACATCGACATTTGTCTGTAGGTGCATCAATGTGTAAACATATATATATATATATGAATTTGACGCGGGTTACCCCCAAAGTAGTTAGAACTAACACATACACACACATATATATATATATACATATATAAATTATAGTTACCAGAATACATATATATGAATTAAATATATTAGGTCCTTACATATGAAATTGGCGTTTTGCCGTACTGGCAAATTTGATCTCAAATATCTTCTCTTTGGTTAGGAATTCCAAATCCAAATTTATACAGCTATTTACTCATATATTTGTGTTTTGAAAATTATAATTCATTTGTTTTTTCCTCGATTGTTTTTTTCTTTGCGTCACTCAGTTTACAAAATGAAAAACTTGAAATATCGCGTTATTTACGAGTACGAGTTCCACCGTGGCACCAGTGCTGCAGAAACGGCTCGAAGGATTAATGATGTGTATGGCGACGGTGCCGCAAAAGAAAACACAGTGCGTTTTTGGTTCCAAGGTTTTCGTTCTGGAAATTTCGACCTGCAGAACAAGCCCCGTGGACGGCCGGAGACCAAAGATGATAATGAAGAATTGAAGGCTATTGTGGAAGCGGATCCATCGCAAACCACATCCGAGTTAGCTGCAGGCTGCGGTGTTAGTGATAAAACTGTTTTAATCCAATTGAAGCAAATTGGTAAGGTGAAAAATCTTGAAAGGTGGGTACCTCACGAATTGAGTGAAGCAAATCAACAAACGCGCGTTGACTGCTGCGTTGCATTACTCAACCGGCACAATAATGAAGGGATTTTAAATCGAATCATTACCTGTGATGAAAAGTGGATCCTGTACGATAATCGGAAGCGCTCATCGCAATGGCTGAACCCTGCCGAACCAACCAAACCATACCCCAAGCGAAAATTGACTCCAAAAAAGTTACTTGTGAGCGTTTGGTGGACTAGTGCTGGTGTCGTTCACTACAGCTTTCTTAAATCTGGCCAGAAGATTACGGCAGATGTCTATTGTCAGCAACTGCAAACCATGATGGAAAAGCTAGCTGCTAAACAACCGAGGCTGGTTAATCGCTCTAGGCCACTGCTGCTTCATGATAACGCTAGACCACACACTGCACAAGAGACGGCTACCAAATTAGAGGAGCTTCAATTGGAATGTCTAAGACATCCACCGTACTCTCCGGACCTTGCCCCAACAGATTATCATTTTTTTAGAAATTTGGATAACTTCTTGTAAAGGAAAAAATTCAACTCCGATGGGGCAGTCCAAACCGCCTGCAAAGATTTTATTGATTCCCGTCCGAATGTTTTTTTTAGTAAAGGGATCGATGAACTACCTGTGAGATGGCAAAAGTGCATTGATAGCAATGGTACATACTTTGATTAAATAAATATATTATAATAAAAAAAGTCGGCTTTATTATTAATTTCATACGTAAGGACCTAATATAAATCTTATAAACTCAAATACAAAATTAACAATACAAGAAACAATACAAAAAATTACCAAAATCAAAATAAGTCTCTTTTATTTAGTAATATTTTCATTAATTCTGTCTTTTGCCCTTTTTTATTAATGTCCTTTTTGACAGGGTTCTCAGCAGGATCAATGAAACCAGACACGTAATGAATACCATCTCGAAAAGGCGTGCAAAACGGATGGGGCATATTCTACGCCATGAAAACATTTAAGTAATAATAATTTTTAACCTAAGTTTAATTAATACATGTCTAAACAGGTGTTGACAGATCCTTGAATGATAAAGCAAGAAAAAAATAAATAAACAGTACCTCACAAAAAAAAATCCATTGATCGACCTTTCCTAACTTGTGTGAGCTGGTGTCAACTGGCTTCGAAGCGAACAACATACTCTCGGCGTGCCCTTTTTATGGCGCTAATCGCTACAGAACCCTTCAAACTTATTATTAGTTCCCTTGACTTATTTAAGCGTCTTATGTTTTATGGGTAATGTGATCGACTCAAATGCCCTCGGTCTTTTAATGTCCTCAGAGCTGCGTGGGTATGACGTAGCATTTTATTTCCCTTCAACAGTGGAGGGCTGTCAAGAATGGGTGGAGCGCGCGCCGCTGTGTCGGCGCTTCGTCGATGACCGACTTATTCGTGCTTGTTTGATGTTAGACAGATGCTTGTCTGCGTCCAACTCTCAATTTTTTCTCAACTGAAGACCCCATGGAAATAAGTTGTTAAACTAACATTTTTGTCGAAAATGAGTTAATAAGCCGCCTAAACTAAATATTGTACGCTCTTTCCATTGGAAATAAGTTTAGAACTAGAAAATAATTAGAACATGTACAAATCATAGGGATGAACATGTTAACTGCACTTTTTCATAAAAATCAAACCAGTCACTAATGGGAAGAACATGTTCTCTTCAATAATGACATGTTCATG
The DNA here is from genome assembly GCA_016648135.1 of Agrypnia vestita. Taxonomy (NCBI): domain Eukaryota; kingdom Metazoa; phylum Arthropoda; class Insecta; order Trichoptera; family Phryganeidae; genus Agrypnia; species Agrypnia vestita. The sequence continues at coordinate 92,512 of JADDOH010002210.1, forward strand.
CCATCATTCTGAAATAAACACGCCTTTTAATTTGATTACAATATTTATGGATAATATAAATTTTACTCTGACAGTACTGTCATATATTTGTTTTTATTTGAAAACTATTATAATATGTACTTATATATTATTTTTCAATAATTTTAAATGGTACATACCACGTTTTGTATTATTAATTAACATGCCAGGTATTTTGTAATTTTGGATAATGGATGGTAAAAACGGATAGCATTTGAAGGGTTATGTTCGTGTTTTACTAATTTTAAAAGGGTGTTGTTATTCTATTAAAAATGAGTTGTTAACTACATTTTTTTAGGAAAAATTAGTATATTTTTATTTTTTGTGCATAAATGCGATTTTTTAACTTTATAAATACTTTTTTGATATTTTAGTTACATAAATCAATGGAAATTTATCTTAAATTAGCAATAAAACATATTTTTCAAAGGTGAAATGCAAATGTCTAATTATCTCAAAATGACTTGAATGTTAGTTAACAACTTCGTGCCATGGGGTCTTCATTTATTATTTAGTTATGCTAATATTACTTGAGATTAAAAAAAATTTTAATAGCTTATTAGACATTGAACGGCACGGAATGATTTGAAAAAAAATCGGATTCCTTTGCTGTGTAAAAACAGTTTCGATCAATAGACAAGAGCCCTGGCTGGTTTCGAATGATTAAAATGGCTTCCTCATTGTTGGCTCCATTCGTCCAGCTAATTTCGGATCGTTCTTCAGGTTTAGTCGATGATGCCTTGGTGTTCCCTTTATCCTTTTAATTAAAATCCAATCAATCCAGAGAGCCAATCAGATTACCGCAAAATGTAACGTATAGCCAATATTTCTATACTCGATTTTATTGTACTGCGAAAAACAAAAGCCCAAAACGAAAAAGGTCGCTGGCTTAAGGTTCGCTGAGCGAAAAAAGGCTTTTATTGTTGGTTCGTTACACCTTCACCCTATCTATAAACACTTTTTTATATGACCCAATAATGTAAAAAAAACAAAAAGCACCACACGTGTATCCACCACCCACGGTAGAAAATGCTAATCTGGTTTGGAAAATATTCATAAATTCAAAAAATAAAAATAAACATCTACTGTTGTCGAAGAACCGAGCCCTTGGAATCGGTGGCGAGATTAATATTGGCCACAGAATTTTTTTAATAAGGATCCCTAATGAATATTATTATTAAAATTTAATATCAAAAACGTTTACCGTCGGTGTTACCAATTTATTAGTTCTAGTTGTGTGGTCGTGCTAGTATGCTATTTATCACTGGTCCTGTATAGGCAGATTTGTGCGAGGGAAATGATTGATTAAAAGATATAGGGGAATAATAAGACCAATCGCACTCATAGGTCGACCACAATCAAAAGACTATTCCCTAGCTTTGTCCGGTAAGAAGAAAGCGGGGGAAAGTTGCCCGGCAAGCCCGTATTACAAACCTCAATATGATATTCCAAATAAATATATATTTTTTAGTAAAAAAGGTTTCTTACTTACTAGAAAAACTTCTTTTGTATTAATTTTTAGCATCGTAACAAGACACATATTCTTTTGAATGCGGTCTAGCTATACATACATTCATCTTACTGATTATTCACTGCCATTTCATAATTATATTATATTTATTACACAATTTTGATTACAATAATAATACTAAAAAGTACGAGAGCCTTGTTGCTTGACATTGCTTGACCGGTGCGGGCAACGGAATGGAGTAATTCCTTCAGCCGCGGTGTCGACAGCCGGCTGGTCTTTTTCGCTTCTCGGTGTTACTAGGACGTGACGTCAGTAAGCAGAGAGGAGAGAGCGCCACACTATTATGTCCGAACATACAACTCTCGCCTCATCCACATTCGTACATCTTCGCATGTAAATCGACGGTTGTTGAGGCTTCTAACGGGACCGTCTTCCATTATCTGATTAATTTGGTCACGCCACGTCTTCCGCGGTCGCCCTCTCTTTCTGGTATCGTCAACACTTGCATTATATATCTTTCTTACCATTCTTTCCTCATTCATTCGCTCATCCTGCCCAAATCACCCGAGCGACCCTTTTTTAATTCTATTCATCGTGCTAAGATCAGCTTTACATATATATGTATAAATATTATGGGTTTTCAAATTTTTATTTATTTATTTATTTCTATTTAATTTTATGTATAAAATTTTGTTTGGACTGTGCCTGTCTCAATATCTGTATTGAGACAGGCATAGTTTACAATATTGTGTAGGTTCAAAACATATTAAATACATAATAAAATGTTTAAAGTAACATAATAGAAAATATATCTAAGGTTATATTGTGTTAGTGTGTTTTTGTAAGTGTGCCTATTTTAGCTCTCCCCTTGTTTATACATGAAATTCATATTTAAGAGAGTACCTCTATTTTTTTATTAAATAAAATGCATCACATACCTCAAACACATACCAAAATATCCGCGGAAAAAAATATTTTTCTGATTCAGGGAAAATATTATGAAACCTCTCCGTTAGTAAATCGAACCACGGTCTTCGCGTGGCAAGCGGAGATATTAACTGTAAGGCTGCCGAAAAATCGATGAGTTGATGATAGCAATAATGTTAAATATTATTATTATGCTATGAGTAAAATAGTAAAAAATTATCAGATTTTAATATAAAAACTATCTCTGTCTATAAATCGACTAAATGTTTATTTTTAAAGTAGGCAAGCTGTCATGGAATACGTCTAAAAACTCAAAACTGATTCCCCAGACGCGGAGGCTTAGTAGTGAGAGGGGAAGTGGTAGATTGTTCTCGTATTATCGTTATAGAATACATCTTTTGAACGCGTTGACAATGAAACTCTGAGACATACTTTAGGGAGAAGATAAGGGGAATCAATGTGAGAATAGATAACTTTATATAGAAATATTCAGTCTATTAATTTCCTTCTACGTGACAAACTAAGGATATTGAGTTATTTCATAAGCATGTTGTAATTAATTGAAGAAATTGGTAAATTTGATTAAAAATTGACACTTGTACATTTGACAGGAGGCCCTCGTACTCCAGTGGGTTTGACACTGGCTTCTCACACCGAGGGTTTCGGGTTCGATTCACGGTGAGGTCACAATTATTCTATGTGATTTATTCAAGCCAGGGAGTTTTGTGATGTATTCTACTCCAGTAATTGGCATATTGAAGCGTTAAGAATAATAAAATATTGTAGATAAACTTGATAAATGCGTTATTTAGCTTCTGTAATTAGGCCTCTTAGCCTGTTGAAGCGTAAATAAAAAAAAACGAGCGAGCCTTACACTAGTCGCATGTGATAAGTAACATTTGACACCTCAAAATTAAAAATATCAATTGAGTAGCACTAATAAATAATAATAAAAGTAAATCTTACAATTGAAAATATCAGTTGAGCATTTGTTTAAATGCAAGCAAAGCATTTAATCAAAAATTTTAAAAGCTAATACCTACCTATATATTGATTAATTAGTAAATACAAGTAAAGAATGTGTATGTGCATTTATTTATTATTGAATTTTGCCGCACTAGGTAGGTACCATATATCTACATACGCATTTTGTTTAGAAATGTGTTCAGTCAATTATATGTTTTTATTTATTTTCATAGATGGTGATAGTGTGCCGCCATACATATTGTGTGAAAACTTTGAATAAATATTTAAAAACAATCACATAAATTACATAAAATTTAAAAATGTAAATCATTAAGAGCAGTTATTGTTTAAATTAATATAAAAAAAATTAAGTATTTGAGTCGTTGCGTATCAAAACCTTCCCAACGGCCATTTTTGTTATTTTTTTTGGATTTGAATGCCAATATATTCTCTAAGCTCAATCCTACATTTATAATATTAGTTTACTATCATAACAAGTACCAATCTGAAGTTATTGCTATTAAAAAATCAACTTGAGTTTCAAAACCAACCTATAACCAAATTCGCTGTCTTTCATAACCGACTTAATTTGTCTGACCAATGAACGTCATTGAAATGTTGGCTATATTGTTAATTAGACCAATCAGTAAGTACAATTCACTTAATGATCTCTATTGTCACAATCTGTTCAATTGTGTTTGGTTATTAATGGATTTGCGATTCCAATTTTAAGTAGTTTATTTGTGGATTTCGACACATATTCGATAACATATCAGCCCTGATGGTGGACCCTGCAATGGGATCCAAACGTCGGCCAGAAAAGTCGTAAAACAAGGATAATACCCCAGAAGACACAAACCACAAGACAATAACCAATCATTCGTCCCCTTTTGAATTAAGTATCTTTATGATTGGTACTCGAATTAAGATGGTCGACAATGCATTATTATTTATTATTTGAACACTAATTTCAAGTGAATAAATTTTTGACAGTTTAATGGATGCGCGCGCATTTAGTGGTCTCGCATTTCCGCTACACGAATTTCCGCTACAATGCGAATACTGCGCGAGCGCAACTTCTGTTACAATAAAAAAATACGCCAAAAAATTATTGGGAAACTCGTTGTGTATGTATACATATATTTAAAAATATCACCCTTAAAAAGCAGTTTTGCAGTTGTTTATCAAACACCCGGTAAAATAAATGTATTCTCTCTGTGCCTTTCAAGTGTACACACGTTTAAAAAGGTAATTTGAAAATAAATATTTCCTCGAATACGTAACAGGGAGGAAATTCAAATCATTTTCATTTATCCATTTGGCCTGCAAATGTCAGGGCGGCTGGCATTTTGTCACAACCCGCTTTATTTTTAAACGACATCGAAGTGACATTTTAGGCAGAACACGATGTTACACAATGTATCTGCGATGAGTAAATGCGATACGATTTACATCGAGTACACTTCATTGCCTTCCGTGAAGTAATTCCGAAAAGGAATAATTGAACTTAATTTAGTACCTAGCACATATAACATTATCACGGATCGTGAGTGTGGGAGACAAATAAAAATACTGGAAATTAATTAGTTAACTAAGTACTTACTAACCAACACACCGTTTCTCCGCAGGAGTAGGCAGAGAGGATAGAATGCCATATTTTTATATCTTGGCACATCACTTTTGCTTCGGCTACATTCATACATCTTCTCATGCAAGATCTATGGTTTATAACAGGGCCATCTTCCAACATTTGTCGTGTATCTGATCATGTCAGGCCTTTCGCGGACGCCCTCTATTTCTGTTGCCTTCAACACTCGCCCCATATATTTTCTTAACCATCCTTTCCTCGCCCATACGTTCTACATGACCGAACCATCTCAGCACTTCTTTCTTTATTCTATCTACCATACTACAGCCAGCATTACATTCACTTCTAATTTGTTCAGAAGACCAACCATATAACCGTCTCATTCTATCATTATTTTCCTACTCTGGGAATATTCACAACCTATATGACGTCCTGTCAAGTTCATTTGATATTCGTTCAAATATCTGTCACATCCCTCTTGAAAGCGCACGATCAAATTCACCCAAAACCTCGAGTTTGAGACTTGTAGAATGAATGTCCAGCCTTAATATCTGATATATTAATGGAAAGGACGCATTTGTTGCATATTTCTTGTCATAACAGCATTAGCGTCGGCTTCATTTTAGTCGCTTTTAATCGCAGTGAATTCGATACCCGATCCCAAGTAATTGTATGGCGCGACTCTCTCTATTGGTTCATTGTTGATGATTGTATTTGGTATGGAAGGCGATCTTTTTGATACTTACAATCGACATTTTGGTACTACAGTTCGTGGAAAAAAAAACACCCCAAAAAGTGTCAGCTGGTCGTGCATCGGATCTATTTAACGACACTTGCCTAACTCATTTCCGCAACATTCTGAAAGGGAGGAAAAAACAAACCTCCTTGGACAGGTTTTTTTTAAACGGCCTGGCGAAAAATAGAAAAACAGTGATGAAAATCAAGCGAATGCAACAATTTTAAAAACCAGTTTATTTCTTTACATTCTCTTTTATTATGTTTTTGTATAAAATTTGTCATTTAATACTCAATAAATACATTTTTCTTATTCCAAAACACGTAACGAAACCAACTGGGGTGACATTTTGGGGGCTTGAACGGATTAATGGCATCTTCAAGTTTGTGTTTACTGGGGTATTATGCCGTGTTGTTACGACCTTTCAACACATCAGCCCTGATGATGGACCCTGCAATGGGATCCGAAACGTCGGCCCGAAAGGTCGTAACAACACGGCATAATACCCCAGTAAACACAAACTTGAAGATTCTGAGTGGCCGTGAAAACCTAAGAACAGGATTAATGGCATTTCAATTTATTGTGCATTCCGCGAAAACACCTAATTCTTTCAGGCACTCCCAACTATAATAGTACTCAATTTTAATTCCATTTCTTGTATGCCACAAGTAATAGAAAATAAGTTTTTTCTTTTCTACCAGTAAGTTGTTTTGTAAGATAATAATTTTTCTGTGTAAAGCACCCTTGAGGTGAGTATTCGCGAAAACGGCGCTATATAAGTTATCCAATTATTATTATTTCAATTAATTTCAATGGGGAAAATTGCTTTGAGATACGAGCAAATTGACATACTAGCAAGATTACGGAAAAAATTAAACTTGTATGTCCAAGTACCACTGTATTATTATATAAAGTTTTATAAAGTTATATAATGTTTTTACTGTCTTTGTTCCCCCAGATTGAATAATAGCGTGACGTGGACGAATTGATTATCAGCCCTCTGGCAGAAATATAATGTTGCATATCGGTCGGCGTGCAGCGAGTTCCGTGATTAGGGTTAATATTGCACATTACGGACGTTCACTGCACACACGGGCGTAATCATGTAAACCGGCCTGTACTCAAACGATCAATACTATTATTATAATTTATTGTATGCATATAATAAAAGTACCTCAAAAGTGGGATACGTGTCGTGGCTGTAGAAGGAATTAATGATAACGCTGGGATTTAATACAGGTACCAATTAATTGATTAAACTAATGTACAAGGTCTATTATCGCTATTAAATGTATCGCTATTCCTTAAATCAAACTATTCCGCAAATTTATCACTCGTAAATAGACACATTATATTCGCTTCGAAACTATTTTCACTGTTCACTAGAATATTCAATCAATTTCCGCACTTATTAATTTCGCTTCGGTGTATCTCGCTACGTAAGAACTTTATATAATCGCTGTCGAATCCCGCTCGCTTAGCATCACTGGCTTTTTGCCGCTACCGCTCGCTTGGCCGGACTGACCCGCCGCCCGCGGCTACCTTCGCTTCTGTTATCTTGCTCCCGCGTGTCGTATTTATAGTGGATAATGCTGTTATTGAAATTCCGAGACGCTTCCCGCGTCTGCTCCATTCTCTCGACACGGTCCCTCCAAAAACGCCTTCTCTGCCTACTCAATGTCTTGTACGTCGCAGGTTCTGCGGATTTCCGCATTGGGTACTCTGAAGATCCCGCAGTCTTAGAATCTTCATCTCGATAGTTCTGAGAAGGTCTTTCTTCTCACCGTGTCCGCTCTTGCTTCGATACCGTATGTCATGAAAGGTCTTGTGCATGTTTTATATATTCTCACTTATATATGTTTATGTTTATTGGCCCAGGCAGTGTCTCTTGAGCATCCGGAGATAACCGCTGCTTTTTTGTCTGGTAGAGAAATTTAAGTTATTATAATTAACGTTTGCGAGACTGTGAGTCCAGTCATCATCACATATTTATTTATTTATTTATTCATACGCCAATCGGCTATATATATTGATTTTACAAAAATAATAGACTTAAATGAATGGATTAGAAAAATTGCACATATATAAAAAAACAATACTAGCATAGTAACAACATGGTATAATCATATAGGGTTGAGGGTAATTTTAATACTGTGATAACAATCTTTTTGCCGCTGATGAGAATGAGACGTATGATTGATCGAAGAAGTTGATATCAACACAGTGGCTATTCACCAGATTGGCAATCCTATTTCTTGGGCCATTGTACACGTAACTTTTTGTGGATTTAGTGGTTTCTAACAATCTACGCACTCTTAGATCCGGCCTAGCAGTGATAATGCCAAATTGTTCCAGGATCTCGGGCGAGTCTATCTGTCCGTTGACAGATTTGTAGAAGAAGGTCAGATCAGACAATTGTCTATTTTTATATAACTAGTGTTTATAACGTGCCCTAAGACGGGAGCCAATGATGTACTAAATAAATAAATAATTATCTATCACATAAGTACTTATATATACACCTAATATACCTAATAAGCGAAGCGAGATGAAGGATCTAATAGCACAGTAAAGGACATAGTTGAGGGATCTGTTCACGGCGGATAACATGAATCTGTCATAGGGGTGGGGGGTTGTTGTGAGAAGGAGGGGAGATCACTACCCGTAGAACGTCGAGTTTATCAGCTAGTTGGACGTTATCTTCAGTTTAGCAGCATTACAGAATTCCAGTATGCAAATATCTGACATTTAAAATAGGCTTGAACCGAATCTAACCTAACCTAACCTGACCTAACCTAACTCTAATATTTCAAAGCCTATTCACACTTCTGTTCAATGCAATGCTTCAATTTTCATAAAAAATTTTGTACGCAGATTATGATTTAATTAATAGATGTAATTTAAGTTATAAAAGAGAGAATAAAATTTAAGTAGACATTGGGTGATTTTTTACATGGAGGTTATAATTTTTTTATTTGCACTTATTAAGGTATATATTTTACTTAATTAAAAATTAATTTTTCAAAGAAAATAACTTTTTTTGAAATGGAATATTTTCACTGTAGCATACGGATTTTTTAATCTGAAAAACTATTTCTTCAAATCGTTAAAAAAAATTTTTTTGTTTAAAATTGCCCCCAATTTTACGAAAAACATTGTTTTTTTTGATAAATCGGATGTGCTACATTGCAGGTACTGCAATCTAGTTTTCACTTGCCACGTCACTTAAAAATTCTAATAGTTTATCATCTCTTTGTAAAATAAAAAATTCTACGTAAATTTTTCTCTCCTAGGGTCTTGTAACGCTTCAAGCAATTATCTCCGAATTTAATGATAAAAAGTTGTAAGAATAAAAAAAGTACATTTTCCGGAATAAAACAAAATTTGTATTTTACACACGTGACAGCAGACGTGTGTGCAGAGTGTAAAACCTTCACAATGGCTTTCAGGACCACGCGAACTTCCAAAGCTGTCCTCCATTGTTTGAGGGAATCTTTGTATCCGATGTGCTCAACGCAAATGCTCGCCGCCTCGGGTGGAATTAAGCTATTGTGAGACCGGCCTGATAACACCTTGTGTGGAAAAAGCTCGTTCGCTGTATTTTTTATTTAATTTTCACCAAATCATGAAAATAAAAAGGACCAAACATCGGGAATCTAATTAAATAAGCTGGGGACGTGGATTTCCTCTCAACACTTCCACAAACGACCTGAAGTATTCCTGTCCGATGAATGAGATCTCTAATATCATTTCACATCAAGTTTCAAAATACGTTTAGTCAATACATTGAAGCTTTAACGTATATTTTGAAATTTAATTTTTATATGTCAGAATATGATAATATACTTTATTATTAATACTATTAATATTTAAAGCATTAACTTTTTGGTTAGACACTATAACAGATTGTTAGTTAACTTAGTAAAAACCACTACCAGATTTTAGGTCTACCGGTTTCGAGACGTACCCGTCTCTTCGTCAGGACCAACACTACACCACTACATTCACAACACTACACACCTCAACCACAGTATTGTTACACTTCCACCAATAATTGATCACATGCGTGTTAGTCTTGTCAGGGACAAACATGCACTGATTAGCCTAATGAACCATCAGGGATCTACCGAAAGAGAGTGAGAGGGGGCGGAGTGTATATTTACAACACTATACACCCCAACCATAGCATCGTTAGACTTGATCACATGCGTGTTAATCTTGTCAAAAACAATCATGCACTGTTTTGCATGTTTGTCTCTGACAAGATTAACACGCACGTGATCAATATTGGTGAAAGTTTAACAATACTATGGTTGGGGTGTATAGTGTTGTGAATATAGTAGTGTAGTGTTGGTCCTGACGAAGAGACGGGTACGTCTCGAAACCGGTAGACCTAAAATCTGGTGATGATATACTTTTTTGATGGGTTATGCGTGTGATGTTTAGAGAGGATTCCTACGCGTCATGAAGAATCCTATCGTGTCAGCATATGGCGTGTGCTCAGTGAGTGTCACATATGTAGAGAGCTGCAGAAGCCAATGTTGACAGATCGATACAGGGTGCAAATGATACTCAAGGCTTGTTCTTTATTGTGACAATTTACAGATGGTGATATGTACAAAAATACCACTTGCGCATGTTACATTGGTCTGTCGTATCGTGCCCGCGATTGGCTGACACGAGTCAGATCTGCACGGCTAGAACCGCGTCGGCTCACGACCACCACAGTTGTATCTTTAGCGAAATTAGATGGAAACTTTACGCCTACATAGTCCCGTTTATCATATCTTCCGATATTACGTTGACACTGTAAAGATATTGTTACCCTTTCTGTTACGTTAAAATACGGCCTATGATGCGAGGTCTTTGAAACGAGCCAATCAAATAAAGATATGTGGCCAATTTTCTAAACCAGAAAATATCACTCGGCGATAAAAATAAAAATGATGGAGACTGTCGCTCGAAAGGTATTTTAAGCATTATCAAAATAAGCCGCGAAGAAAGGCTGACTCGGCTTACGAAAATGGCGCTAAATTCACAATTTAAGGGAAGCGTTGATAAAAAAATTGTGAATGTGGAGATGTCATTCCGCGTACCTACACAAGAGCCGTTCCACAAACAAAGGAAATGTTTCCCTCCCTCGGGGGAAGTGTAAATAATGCGACTCCACTACTCCTTAAAAATACACATTTGCAAAAGTCGTCACCGAGTTCGCCATAAATTTGTAACTCCGTTTATAAAGTCGGCATAACCTGCTCTATTATTGGCGTCTTCGCTAAATAATAAATAGATTTTCTTTCACGACGCGGTCGGTGGCGGATCGTACGCTGAGCGAACAATCTTATTTAAAGTATTTTTATTATCAGTCGTTATCGTAAAGATTTTTTATTATTAAAAAAAAAACTCACCTATAAAAACCAAGTTTTTATTGTACTCCCTTTCTCGTTTGTATTGTTTCCAATTTGATATTCTTCTCGCTTTAAGTTCACGTGGAAAATCTATTCCATGTATATTATTATCCTTAAAATTTATAAAATATTGAAAACGAAATTATTGGTATAGGGGGCACGGCGTCGGCAAAAACGTCTGATCGGACCCACGGCTCGAGTCAGACTAGTTGAAACAGGTTTTTATCGTCGCCACGAGTCTGCCTGCAATGTTTCAGCTCGATTGGATCACGGGAAGAGGGTTAAAAATCGATACAAAGTTTTTTAGGCAGACAAGCGGACGCTACGAGTTAAAAAAAAGGGGAGTAAAAGTAGGCTTTTATTTATTTATATGCCTTTGTTTTCTTATAGGAAAGGGTTTGGTAAATACCTTATAACTATGTGTGCAAAATTTGGTTTAGATAAGATGAAATATACGGGAAGAGGTGTGCGAAGACTATATTTTTTTCAAGATCGTAGAATGTAATTAAACGAAATTTGGATTTCGGGAGCTAGCCGAAGTAGCATTTGTTTTATGCACGATGGTAAAAAGTAACTAGGTAAAATACTGATTGATTATTATCCAAATTAATATGGAATAGATGTGTACCGACTCGGATTGCGCCTATGCAAGCAAGTTCGTTCTCGGCTCATATTCCCAGACTCTAACTTCACCCGCCCACGCCGCCGTTCGTTCTAGACGATAGTAAGGAATTGTTCCTGGAACAGGTAATTCGAGCTCCCCGTGCTGGCATTCACACGTGTCGTCTATCGGCCAGATAACTAAGCGTATATGATAAGCCAGAATGGCGAGAAGGCGGCAGCAACGGGCGCCAGTGAAGTGGACCCACCACCCACCCTGGGGCGTGTTGTGCGCAGAGCGCCCATCCCGGCCCAGCACGTTCGCCGCCTGGTTGGCATTATTTTAATGATAATCGCAGCCTCCTCGCCAAGCCGCAAGCAGGGCAACGCGACCTGGAGAGTCGGCCGTCTAAACCCTTCACTGTCTGAGCGTCTTTATTTAGAAAAATGTACACAATGATATAACAAAGGCAATAAATACACATAAGTAAGAACAGTAAAATAAGTAGACTAAAGATATATGTTTAAATACAGGTCATTGGTAGAAGACATTGAACAACGCAATAGCGTAAATATAAAAATGCAAAGAAAAGAACAGTAGATTATAATGGGAAAAAGAAAAATAATGATAAAACATAGTAAGTCAGAAACATTATGCAAGAATATAAAGATATTGATATATATGTGTGTGATATATCAATTTCAACAAATTTAAGAGTGTATATGCATGTGCACACGTCATAATAGATACACAGCCATATACAAACACAGAGAGAGTTGGGTCAACACATATATAACAAATATGAAAATAAAATGTCAGCAACGAGCGCCAGTCCTCGCTATGCACCAGTCTCGAACAGTCTCTCAGGGTCTCAGGGTCTCAGCCATTAGGGCACAGGCGCATCCGCGATAGGGCGGACCTCCACTGCGCGCCCACAGACTTTCTTTGTCCTTGTACATCTTAATTTTCTCCCACAACTTCTTTCCGGTGGGAAATAAACATATATATACAATTGGTCAGTGGTCCTGATGTACCCTTGACCATGCTGCCCTACATTGGTCTTTCTTTGTTTTTTTTTTTTTTTAAATAATCTTGCTTGCAATTTCACTTTTTCTGTTTATTACTTCTATTTTCTCTTTACATTCTTGTTAATTTCATTGTGTTTTCCATCGTTATTTTCCATTTTATTTGCACAACAATGTTATCTTTCTGTTTTGTACCATATTTTGTCAATTTTACGTTGTCTCTCCTGATCGGTGTCATACCGGTGGTTTTACCTTTTCTGACACAAGTGCTACATGTTTTTATTTTTGTTTTGTCCCTTTCCCTCCAAGGAGGGGTGTTGATTTATTTTTGTCCCGTGCGATGTCTCCTCGGGTGTTCTTATGTTGTATTTTTTAGTTTATAGATGTTCTTTTATTGTAATTTTGTAAAACCTCTTTTAAAAATAAAGACTTTTAGCATGGGACATTGAAGGTTTTGCGCGACCGACTCGCCCGGTCTTGCTTCTTGTAATGCTGGGACGCAAGGCCGGGCGGAGAGGACGCTTTAGCATAAAATAATGCCAACCAGGCGGCGAATGTGTTGGGTTGATATGGACGCTTCGGCGCATAAAACAGCCCAGGGTATGTGGTGGGTCACCTTCAATATATATACAATCACTCTTTCATTCCACTATCTCACAACTCTTCCCTACATGTAATGTATAAATGAATATGAATTATTATTCGACTGCGACACTCGTGAGGCACCTACCGCCCCTGGACTTGCAGGCCAGGTGGACAGAGCCCAGCGTGTCTCCTGGCTGCGAGCTGCGGTAATTGATTCTCATAGCGGGAATATTATAGTGTTTATAGGTACTAATAGTCGGCTATCGTGCCCGCTCGTGTCAGCCAACACCTGCTACTGCCGGTCTCTGCCCGCGAATTACGCTACTTAGGAGTTGTCAATGTTTTAAACTAAGCATTCGCAAGCTATCATTCCACATTATGAAACCTGTACCTAATTTCTAAAGAGAATAATGTATGACATCGGGATAGGATACCAACTAGTTACTTGTTATTTTCTCGGGTCGCCTTATCCTGGATTCATTTTCATTGACTCTAGGCCAGCGATGTCCCAAAAAAATGTTTTTAGCCTGTCAACATTCCGCTTTCTCACGACGCATATCCTCATTTGATTTCTTACTAAGTTTCCCCATAGGGGTAGGAAAATATGGGAAGACGCCATACTCTTCCATCTTGGCGTACTGCTTTTTCTTCGGCTTCATTCGGTTTTGAGGACCATCCTCCAATGTTTGTAGCATCTTTTCGAACCAGACCCTCTTTATTCCTGCTGCCGCAACATTTGTTTTATATATTTTCTTAACCATACTTTTATCTTCTTCTTCTTCTTTAGTTTTTTCTCTCCACTGCTGGATGTAGGCCTCTTCTATTTTCTTCCACTCATCTCTGTTTCTCCCCTTCGCATCCAGGTTCTTCCTGCTTGCTGGACAATGTCGTCAGACCACCTTTTGGAGGGTTTTCCGACGCTTCTATTTTTCGTTCAGGGCCTCCACTGTAGGATTTTGGGTGCCCATCTGGTATCCTCCTGTCCAGCCATATGACCAGCCCACTGCCATTTTAGTTTCGCAGTACGGTTCATAATTTCGGCAACTTTTGTTCGGCGTTTTATTTCTTAATGTCCGATTTTATTTCGAAGGCTCACGCCGAGCATCTGCCTTTCCATGGCCCGCTGTGTACATTTTAATTTGTTAATGCTTTTTTCTGTTAGTGTTGCTGTTTCTAGGCCATATGTCAACATCGGTAGGATAGATTTATCGAACATTTTTCTTTTCAGGCATACTGGGATTTCTTTATTTTCAGGCAAGTGTTTCAATTTACCAAATGCTGCCCAACCCAGACCTATCCTTCCTGGTAGTTCTGCTGTTTGGTTTTCTTTTCCCAGCTTTATCTTATGACCAAGGTACACATATTCGTCAACTGCTTCTATTTTCCAATTGTTTATTATGAATTTGTATTTGGATGTGGTTAAAATTTTTGTTTTTTGTATGTTCATTTTCAAACCCGTTGCTTTCGATGCTTCTTGCAATTCTCTGGTCATAGATTCCAATTCTTTTACATTTGATGTACTGTACTATTATCTACTGTACTTCAATGAAAATATCATTACCTTCACCATACAGTATTGATGGGTTTAGCGTTTATATTGTAGAGATTATTCATGATGATCAGTAAATGATATTACATAATATTTATGTTTCATTGAAGTATAATTTACTTTGTGGAATAATAAAGAAATTAAATAAATGGTTTTCACAAAAATTTAGTGTTTTCGTTTTGCCCTGAATTTTTATTTTTGTATAAAGTTTTACGTTCCTTTGAATTATAACAATATTTTTATTTCAATTGAATCTTTTATTTTAAATGATATTTATTTTTTATGGATCTTATACAGAGTGTCTCATAGATAGTAACAAAAATTTTACAGATGTATTCCTGCCTTGATAATGAGTTGAAAATGTTCGAGCAACCACGACCATCAATAATTATGGAGATATGTATGACATAATTATGAGTCAATTATGCAATATGTATTAAATTTTGCAGTTTTTTTCAATATTACTTACTTATTTTTTACAAAAATTTTAACTAACATTACAATAACCTATGAAAAATTCATTCGCTTCTTTACAACTCAAATAAAATGACAAAAACCTTGTAAAAAATTCTATTGACAATTTATGCAAGGTTTTCATTATTTTATTCGACTTGTATCTTATCAAAGTATCAAACTTTGATACTTCACCTGTTGATGAGAGATTCTGTTTCTGTCGAAACTTAAGCAGTGAAAAAATATAAAAATATAGAACTCACGCAGAGGTAACAAGGTTAATATTATTTTATTTTATTTACCGACATCTGCATTCTATTCTCCGCAAATAACAGATAACTAAGATTTCACTCAGCATCAACATCTAATACAAATAGGTTAGCTGAAGTAAATCGCGTCCACAAAACTAATTTCGGTGATCGTGCTTTCGCGGTGGCTGGACCAAAGTTATGGAACAAACTACCTAATAAACTGAGACAAACAAACAGCTTACCACAGTTCAAAAAACAACTTAAGACGCATTTATTTAGACAATCCTATAAAAACCTATAGAATCTGACCACTACAACACTAGCTAATGTTTTCCACTCCTAGTGTGCACTCCGCGAAAACACCTAATTATTTCAGGCACTCCCAACTATTATAGTATTAAACTTTAATTCCATTCCTTGCATGCCACCTAGTGAATAAGTAATAGTAATTTAGCAGTAAGTTGTTTTGTAAGATAATTTTCTGTATAAAGCGCCCTTGAGGTGAGTATAGGGTTGTCAACTTTTTTTACAAGAAATAAAGTATATTTAAGTCTGAGAAAATTAGGAAAAATGTTAATATTAAGTCTAATATAATAAATACACAGACGAAATTTTTGCATAATCCTATTTTGAATATTTTTCCACTTAACATTCCAAATGACCCATAATAATCAACACCTCGAACCCCCCCCTCCCCTCACCAACCCCCTCAACCGCCCCTTCAGCGTAACATATTTGCTTGTTTCAACTTTTAAGATTAGTACACAATAATCCTGACGAAGAGAACATTGTTCTCGAAACATGTAGATTTTTTAATCTAATATAGTGGTGAAAACAAAGTAATTTGTGTTTTATTTTAATATCAAACAGTATTTTAGAAAAATGAACAGTATTTTATTTATTGAATGTTTTAAATACATATTTTTTAGAGCTTCACGCACAACTTATTAATTTACACACTTTTTTAAAAACTTAATACGCCTCAACACAATTATAACTAAAATTACAATAAACGAGGAGCACATTTATTTTAATTTTATTCATAATTGCTCCCGTCACTTTGCATTCATTACTGAGCTGGCGTGAACAGAAAGTAGATATGAGACAATTTTAGTAATATTTTTAAATTCTTCTGAGATGTTTACTAATAAATGGCTCCACTTTTGGCCAGTACTCATTTCAAGAAAATCTTTGTCTTTTGATTCGTTCTGAAACTCCATTTTTGTGATTTCTTTGTGGCTGCGCTGCACTGAACGCCCTCTGACTAAATAAAAATAAATTGTGCGAGCGTCTAAGTCTGAAACTTATAGTGTTACGCATTTTCATGCTGAAAATAGTATTTTGCATACTTTATTTTTATTCAATAGTAAAAAGTATAATGTAGTGAAAAACAGTATAATGTAGTGAAAAACTGTATAATGTAGTGAAAAACAGTATAATGTAGTGAAAAACAGTATAATGTAGTGAAAAACAGTATAATGTAGTGAAAAACAGTATGATACTGTTAAAAACAGTATAGTTGGCAATCCTAGTGAGTACTCGCGAAAACGGCGCTCTATAAATTACTCTATTATTATTATTTTATTTTATTACTTTCTCACTTTATATTATAAGATGTATTTTGTGTAACATAAAATTACTTCTAAGAGAAATAAGGCGGTCCATTTTAGTTTCTAACTCTGTTGCTACATAATTTCATAAATTGTAATTAATTCTCATTTGTTAACTTTTTCATACTATTGAATATATATAACTTCTTCTAAATTCTTTTTGTAATGCTCTTGTTTCGGGATGAGGAAGCTCCAAGTAAAGACTTTGTTCTCGTAAGTATTTATTCGGTTTAGACAACCGGTGTACAGTAAGATGCGGTCTGAATAGCAACAGTAGTAAAAGAGAGAGCGACTCGACATTCACGCGCCTTTTTATACCTTCTCTCTCTCTCTGTCATGCAGTCTCTTTCTAGCGTCGCGACATACGTTCCTCAGATCTATTACACTTTTGTTATTGTATATTTACTCTGTAATTATTATTTTTTTTATCTCTGTTATTTTATGCTTACTTTTGACATTATTATGTTATTTTATATTAACTCTGTATTCTACATATTTTATCTTTATTATCTTATACTTACTTTTACTTACTTATATTTACTTTTACTTATGTTATAAGGTAATTAAATTACTGTAATAGGTTTTGTAACCGTTGAAATAAATAAATAAATAAAATAAAATAATAATAATGATGAAATAAATCAATTGTACCGAAGAACCCACTACTTGTCTTTACTCACCTGGTCACCGCCCTTCGTCTCCGCGCAGACACCCCCCGGAATAATCTAAGATGATGGTCCCGTTGTTCATACTATGAAAATAAGTATTTCACTATATAATTTAACGTCCTGTTAATTTAATCTAACTAAAATAA
This sequence comes from Agrypnia vestita, assembly GCA_016648135.1. Taxonomy (NCBI): domain Eukaryota; kingdom Metazoa; phylum Arthropoda; class Insecta; order Trichoptera; family Phryganeidae; genus Agrypnia; species Agrypnia vestita. The sequence continues at coordinate 110,514 of JADDOH010002210.1, forward strand.
TCGTAATCTAAATTAAACAAACCAAACCTAATAACCTAACCTAATCAAACCTAACAACCTAACCTAACCTCATATGTTGCCTATGAAATGTCAAAGTATGCAGTGCATTTTTCGGAACTTTAAAGTGTAATATCTTATTTAATACTTACTATTTAAACGTAAATTATCTTTCATTTTGTTATTAGCACATTCAATAATATAGTGAAAAACTCATTTTCGTTGTATATGCAATGGGACCATTGTCTTGGATTTAGCCCAGCGCCCCCCCCCCCCTCCACCCCTCGACCACAATCCAGCGTCGTGTTCACATTCCGACTGCCGCTTTAAAGCCGGCCATTGTGCCGCGGCGTTCGGAACGGCATTAAGTTCATCCCTCGAGCCGGCGCCATCTGTTACCGCCGCGCGGAAGCTGCGTCGGCGCACCCCCACCACCCGCGGCGGAACTGAACAACGGCACGACTCGGCGGTCGCGCCGGCGGGTCCAGCGCGCTCGGGCCGGGGCGCGCTCTTGTAGTTCGGTCCGCCGATGACGTCAGCGCGCGGGTACGGGCTACGAATATTCGGAATCAACGGACGCTCAGACGTTAACCCGCAACCCGTGAGATGGGGCAGTTAGCCGTCGGAGCACCGAATATCTGGAGCGGTTCGAAATTGGAGCGGGAATATTCTATATAATATACAGCTCGCCGTGTAAGCGAGGTTCGATCGAAAAATTCGCGCAATTTCGCTAGCTATTCCAAAATATTTTTTTTATTTGGCATTCGGGTCATGCAGGTTTTGCCGTGGAAACTTCAGCTACTAACTATTTCTTTAATTCCCCACTGCAAAGGCTTCCTAGACTAGCGAACAGATACGAGCAACTGGACGACTTTGCCAATAACTGTATATTATTTTTATCGAAATTTAAAATAAATTAAATTTTAATAAATATTATTATTAAGTTCTACGGGTTAAGTATTTTTATGTGTTACAGCTGTTTCGGCTTGTAAGGCCATTATCAAACAGCCATTACAAGCCGAAACAGCTGTAACACATAAAAATACTTAACCCGTAGAACTTAATAATAATATTTATTAAAATTTAATTTATTTTAAACTTCGATAAAAATAAATATGGAGTTCTACAAATTAAACACGAAAACCATAAATAAAAATAATAAAAAACTGTATATTATTCAAACATATATTAAAAGGTGTACTGAAAGATTACTAGTATTTGTCGAATTGGACTTAAATAAATGATTTGTATATATGTATATTTTATTATTATATTATGACTTTCAAAGCTTGCTATATCTTCTCTCTCTACATTATTACTTTTTTTTTTGTTTTTAAATTTCTATATCATTATGTTTTTCTTATGCTTCTTGCTTTTTACTATATATTATATTTATCATTATTTGTTTGTATCTGTATTCTAAGTATTTTCTTCTCACTTTGTCATTACTGTGTTTACTTGTATTATGTTTATTTTTTCTCTTCTCTAAACTATATACCTGTAATGTTAATGTACACTATACCTATCTATTGTAAAAGCCCTATAGGGCGTTAATTAATAATAAATAAATAAAAAATCCAAGAACACGGTCCCACGGGTTATACAACAGATCCGGCTGAAAAAAAGTATTTCTCGATATGATTGAATGCTTTTATTACAAAATTAAAGATAATTGACGCTCGAATAATAAGTATTACATAAAATATCACACTTTAGTGTTGCGAAAACTTTGCCATATTTTAACAACCATAGAAAAAGTATACTGAAGAAAAAGAGCAAACCATAAAGGAAAAAATATTATGCAAATTAAATTTTATAGTTTATTGTTTGGTGGCAAGGCAGTCGTGGGGGCGTTCCACGGGTTTGTGCCCGCGTATACTTGCCTGCTACAGCCTTCAGAGTCCAGCCTACGTTCTTGTTGTTATCTATGATTCAAATACTTAATTACTCATTCTCAAGGACCTTTTATCCCAAATCCAAACCCAAACTGACGAGTAAATTCGACTGTTCGAATCCAAAATGAATGTGATACTAATAGGGCGAAACCCTAGTAGGTGCTTAACTGTATCATACTGTATTTAATTTTTTGTTTAATAGCTGGCTTTGTGCATGTTTTTTGATTATTTTTATGAACGTATCTGTCTATTTGTGTATATTTGTCTAGTTGTGTGGAATTTTTATAGAGTCGTTTTTGCTGTTATTTTTACTCCCTTTATATTAACTCGTGGCGTCTGCTTGCTTGCTTGGCGAAAACACTTTGGATCGATTTTTAACCCTTTTCCCGTGATCCAATCGAGCTGAAACTTTGCAAGTAGACTCGTGGCGACGATCAAGAAGATCTATCAAATTTTCGTTAAAAAATAAATAATTATAGTATAATTTTGGATTTTCAAATTTTTAATGGTTTTTTCATACAATTCCGTAAATTGTATGGAGATTCCGACGCATATGGTAGACACGAAACCCAAAAATGAGAATAAGAGTATTGTAAAAACTTGGTTTTTATGGGTTACTTTTTTACTCCCTTTATATTATTAACTCGTGGCACCTGCTTGGTTGCTTGACGAAAAAACTTTGGATCAATTTTTAACCCTTTTCCCGTGATCCAATTGAGCTGAAACTTTGCAAGTAGACTCGTGGTGACGATCAAGAAGATCTATCAAATTTTCGTTAAAAAATAAATAATTATAGTATAATTTTGGATTTTTCAAATTTTTAATGGTTTTTTCTTACAAATCAGTAAGTTGTATGGAGATTCCGACGCATATGGTAGACACGAAACCCGAAAATGAGAAAGGGAGTACTGTAAAAACTTAGTTTTTATGGGTTACTTTTTTATGTTTAAAATTTTCTATCGCTTCACAGTATATGCGAGAAGTTACTAGTCACCTATCCCGCTCGTCCGCATTGTCGCGCGAGCCATGTCCCATGTAGCGCGACATACGCATTCCCACCGGCTTTAAAGTCGTACGTAACCAGGTATTTCATAGCGCATAATGTAACTAGGGTTGCCACCCGTACTGTATTATCGAGTATTGTACGTTATTTCGGGTAATTATACTCTATACTCTACGAGGACAATACAGTACGCGAAAATACTTTATTTCGCATTATTGGATTTCTCTGGGATTCATTTTACTTATAACATACAAAAAAAAGTTGATCGTAGAAATTTTTGCCTAAAACGGAACGAGAGAGTTATAGGGGTCGATGACGTTCAATTTCAATTCAATTCAATTCAATTCAATTTATTTCACGATAATATGTACATGACAAACAAAATGTTTAAGGCATATTAGGAAGTATATATCAAAAATGAAAGTATTTAATAAATTAAAAATAACATAAAATCTGGTCAAAGGTGTAGGAGAATCCCGCTTCGGAAAACCCCCTCAAACACATGGAATATATCAATACCCAAAGCAATTTTGTTCAGCATAGCTGTGGCTCTTCCAACAGGCATAACCATCGGCAGGTTGGTCCTGTATATTGGAATGTGAAACAATCTATGCTGACGATGTCTAGTGTAATTATCAGGAACATACAAACCAATGCTCTGCATAATTTCAGGATTATCGATCATACCGCGCAACAATCGATAAAAATGTGTAATCAAATACACATTCCTTCTAGTCTCTAAACTATTGTAGCCAAGCATACCCTGGAGAAACTCGGTTGGGTAAAGCCAAGGATAATGCCCGTACCTTACTCGTTACCGATTGTTGCCGAATAGGTTCGATAATTGACGATATACCCTGTGGCGGTCGCTACATAAACGCTCGTTTTTTAATGCAACCTAACCTCATATGTCAACATAGTTAATATCATTGCGGATTGAGTGTAGTTAAAATACGACAAATTGGTTTAATAGAGTTTTTTCTGTGGTGAATAGCAAATGTTGAGACGAAAGAAACAAAGCGTCTCTGAATCTGATAAAAATGAATGACTTATTTACTTTAACTTAAATAATATAGATTGCTAACATGGTGTGCAGTTGTTTTGTAGTGATAATTATTTGTTAAAAGTTGCTAAATGTAATGAAACATACGTTTTTAAGCAAAATAATAAAGTTAAATAAATTGTCCTTTATTTTGACACAGTGTACTTTATTTGCACAAAGAAAGGTGACAACCCTAAATGTAACCGTATCTGTACCAACGCGTTTTAAACACAAAACTCTACATCATAGCTACATCATCTCCCACGACCCAGGATATTACAGCACGGTGTGCACATTATCAAAATTTATTGTATGGCTTTCATTCAGAACATGCTGCACTAATGATAACATATGTCACCATATATATCAAAAATGATGTAGTTTTTACTATAAATTTCGGCCGCGAATTAAGGCACTGAAATTAAAAAAGCGCTGGCATAAGTGTTTTTTTTATCTAATGAGTATTAATTACTTTAAAGGGCATAAATGAATAGATATTGATGAAAATAAATAAAGATTATAACGCGGTTGCGCGGACGGCGTTCTATCCGCTCCAGCTATTGGGTACACTTCCTCAGGGGCGCGGAACGGCGCCTTGTAGTATCGCGACCAACCCCTGATTCTGCTGCTGGGTTCCCAGACCAGGTCTTCCGTGAGTTTCTGCCCTCTCGTCGCTACTGGAGTAACTACAGATTCCTCTACTGAGTTCCCAGACTAGATCCTCTGTTAATTACGTTTTGTAAACCAGCTAGCGAAGGCCAAAGGCTGGGACTCAAGATCAATTAAGTAAGATCTCTATACCCTGTGCATTTGTATTGCATTGTACTCACAACGGCGCAAAACATACCGAAGCATTTGTATTCTCTAGTATTTATATATTTTTAGTTATGTTCCATTAATATTTTACCAGCGAAAGTGGCGCCATCTCTTAGTATAATTAAGCTAAACCCTTGGGTACATGATATAATGACAACCACCTTTCGTGTGTGGGTTTGCAACAGGGATCTTATGGAGCTCCGTAACCGTAACCGAAACTATCGGATATCCGAAATAAAAATATATCCGTAACCGTAACCGAAACCGATATAAAAGTTTCGGATTGTTTCGGATAAAGGCGGAGTCTAAATCTAAATGACTATTAAAACTACAATTAAGGTTAAAGTTTATTAATAAACATTTTGTAATGGTTTCATTACTTACAAAATTCATTAAGAACAGTTTTTGTTATTATTATTATATATTAGATTACAGTAAAAGCGTACCAAGATTTTATTACAATTTAAGATTTTTTAATACTCAAGCAATATTTATGAAGACTGATTTATTATATATTACTGTATTTTTGTATAAACACATTGTATAATATTAATAGAAGTCACTTATATTATTTTTGTTTATTATAATTCTGTTTTCGTATTTTTAAGTACATATCTTCATAGGTATCTACATAGCGCTTAAAGTGGCTGTAATAATAATTATTTATTTGACTTGTAAAAACAAATGATAATATAGACTAGAAATAAAAATAAAATCTCGCAATTTGTATTTTACTTTTATAATTTCAAAATTCTAATATCCGTGTCCGAAATTATCAGAAACTAGCGGATAATCCGAAATAATTTCATTGCCGTAACCGTATCCGAAACCGGTATAATATTATTCCTAGATCCATATCCGTATCCAGATCCGAAATTTCATATCCATAACATCCCTGGTTTGCAACTATAGCTGGCGCCATCTCTGAGCAGACTTTGACACTTGTTCCTTAGCTGTCAATTAAAATTAGATACCCTTTTAGCGCCATCTATAGAATTGTTTCGACAACAAAAATATGTTGGCGTTACAAGATTTTTTTAAAGAAACGAAAACTTTGCTCGCTTTTTGATGAAACTTCGTAGATGGCTGAAAATTACACCTCCCTTTTAAAGCCATTACGGTTAGTGAAGTAAGTCACATCTCGGTGCTCGATGTCCCACTTATTTAATGATGCGATCTGGCTTGGTACATCGGAAATACCGAGATAATATTTTTAATAAATCTTTCAGTAAATATAATATAATAACAAACCCGTCAAAAAAGTACCCATTATTCTTTTAGTGTCTCATTAAAATATGTTATTAAAAAAATCACGGTAGAAGTTTTTTTAAATTCAATTTAATATATGATACAAATACAAATCTTATATATTTACATATCAAATTGTCTTTTTTTAATACTTTGTAGTCATGTAGACCTCGTCAGTGAAGAGAAGCTCTCGAGTCTGATGAGGGAGCCACAGTTCTTATCTTGTATATATTTATGTAGGTACATATGCCAGTCATTTAATAATACGGTAATAAAAGGAAATTTGATAATGAAATATTGAAGTATTTTGAAAAAAGCTATAGGTTTAAATGATTTATGAATTTAAGTTTGATTTTAGGAAGGTTTTAATTTTTTCAATTTGCTCTGAAATGTTACTGATACAGCGTATCTCGATAGTTCAATTATTGTAGTAATTAACGGCTTTATAAATATAGTGGTTCTGAATTTGGGTTGTTTTAAATTTAGGCATTATAAATTGGTTTCCATTTCTCATAAGCTTGAAGTATTCGTGGTTTTCTGTAAGGTTTTTTTCTTTGCATATTTTCAATATGGAAACTTGCTTGAAAATACCATCCACGTTTGGTACTGGAAACAATTTAAAAAGATTTTTTGTCGAAAAGGTAGATTTTTTTCCAATTTAATAAAAATCTTTGAGTAACGATTGCCAGAAGAATAAACTTAGTGAATGGGTATTTGTGGTGAAGCGTGGAACTGTTACGTACAGTTCATCGAAAATAATATTTTCTAATTGTTTCTACTTTTCCAAAAATACGTTTTTTTTCCTTTTTGGTATATATACTACATTATATATCTAACAAGGGTGAATAAAAAAAGAGAAATGCATATTTATTATTTTGTTTTTATTTTAAAATGTAAACATAATTTGCATGTAAACGTATTAACAGATTTTTCTATAATTGTAACAAATTTAAGATAATCGTTAACTTTGTAATATTATTGAATAAAAAAGACATCTCACACGCCGTTCAGTCATAAAAGGCCCACAAAGTGGAGCAATTTTCTTCATTATTAAAACATCGAAGGTTTGGTAATTTATTAATCAATTATTTAATTTAGTTTATGACATTTTAATAAGATATTCGTATTTAAAATATATGTAACCTGATGAATAAATTTTAAAATGAGATATTTCCATACAAAAATGTAATAAAAAACGCAAGAGAAGATATGAGAAAAAATTGTGATATTTGCTCATTCTGCTAGACGATCGCCTTAAACAATTATTGAATACGGAATTACGCTTTAATTTTGTTATTTTTTTACTTTGTTTTTGTTTATAATTTATATTATTTATTTATAATAATGTGGGGAGCATTGGTCCCGAAATGTGTTGGTATTTTCAACAAATTAGTGGTGAAAACAATGTACATTTTTTTAAATATATTAATACTGACGCTTCAAAACCATTTTCTCTTACTGAAGAAGTTAAATTTTTGATTAAAAACGAATAAGATAAAGAAAATTAAATAATTATTTTTAAATAAAGTTAAACAATTTCGTGATATGTGGTATGAATTTGCAAAGTATTATTAATATTATTAATATTTAAAGCATTAACTTTGTGGTTAGACATAATAACAGAATGTTAGTTTTACAATACTATGGTTGGGGTGTATAGTGTTGTGAATGTAGTAGTGTAGTGCTGGTCCTAACGAAGAGATGGGTACGTCTCGAAACCGGTAGACCGTAAATCTGGTAGTTGTTTTTACTAAGTTTACTAAGATTCTATTAATTTGCAAAGTATTTCAAAACTGTCATTTAAGTCTCAGGGGCTGATGTGAAATAAGAGTAAATCTCAGAGGAAAAGCAAATTATCGTAAGTATCTTTTTTGAAAGTTAATACTAGTGCTTTCTCCTTATTCTACATTCGAAATTAATCAAAAACTACATGGTAATTTTTAATTAAATCCGCATAGTTAAAGTACTGTTTGACTTGCCGGCGTAAAGGGTATTATTTTAAATTAGTCTTTTGAAAGTCCCGTAATTAGAGAATTTCTCATCTTCGTGAAAGCATTTTGAACTTCTTTTATCTGCATCTAATTAACGAGTCGAAATGCCGACACTTCTGTACATAGAAAAAGAAACGCGACACGGACTGAATGCATAATGAACAGAAGATACAGTGAAGATCTGAAAGGAAGAGGTAGACGGGAAGTCTGAGCGAAGATGAGCGTGAAAGACTCGACTGATGAAAGATTCGCCCAGATCTGGATGGCATTCGTGCGGAGATAACTTCTCAAGATATGTCAGCCAGGGTGCAGAGCGAAATTGGATGGTTCAAGAAGTCGAATGGATTGACAAAGATACCTTATTAAATCTAGAGCAGTGGCTCCCAACCAGTGTGCGACATGCCAAGACACGCCGGTGTGCCGCAAGGTTACGCGCAGTAAAATTTAAATCCACGTGTGGGATAAGAGGGGAATGGTAATTTGAATAAGTATGGTAATCCACCTAAATGCCAGTTTACCATTCTGTATTCGCGGAGGTGTCGCAATGTTTACCTCGGTTGGTTGTGCAAAATGAGACAAGCGGTAATGACGGAAGAGGTAAATAAAATAGAAGCGGAATACTCACTGTGTACACCGAATTAATTTACTTAAATTATAACGCTTGGTTGGTTAAAATTTCCGCGGTGGAAACGGATTTCGTTACAAATGTTACGATCGAGAGGGGATCCAGATAGAAAATAAACCTACCCATTCCAGGATACTGAGATTATTTTAATAGTATTTACTGAGATTAGATTAGATTATTTTAATAGTATTTACTGTTACACACAGTACAAAATAGACAAAATATACACGAAAAGTTTACATGATAAATGTCGAAAATCAATATTTGTATCATTACAGTGGAAGTGTTGGCTTAAAATTTACATTTGGACACTGTTTGTGTGATTGTGTGATTGTGTGATTGAAATAAACTGATTTCTACCAAGTTAAAATAATATAAGAGCAGTTGCTTTTTCGGGTCACCACCAAAGCTCCAAAGGCGTTTGATGATTTAATATCTCGATAAAACAAGTACAAAATATACATGAGTATGATTATACAGGCAATGATAGATACTCTAAGGGCTATAGCCTCCGGCCACCTGCCGGAGGTCTACGAAGGTCTGACATGCACGCCTAGGGCGTGTGCCTCTTTTATAGAAATTTACGAACAAAGGAGTCTTGGAGTGCAGCTGTGTGAGAAATGAAGAAATCGTCCGAAATGCTAATGGTGCAATGACCTGTCGGTCGCGCGGGTCTTACTAGTGCCTCTATTTGTTAATGTGGCATTCCTAGCTACTGTGTGTATGTGTGGCCTAGACTGGTGGTTTTCTGCATTGTGGTATGAATTCCACAATTTAATATAATGATGAAGTGTACAATGTTATATAATAGCAGTCAGGAAATAATTGTTATGGTGGCGCAGATCAGTGAGAGTACACCCGATATGGTTTCAGGCGCTCCAGCGACCGTCGGTTACTAGATGGCGCATGAGACCAGTGCGTCGTTAATAACTCAGTGGAGTGCGCCTCGGCTACGTCGCGCATTGCGAGACACCCAAACGATTGAGAATCACTGATTTAGAATTTCGCAAATGGCCTTCAAATACGAGTGGTGAAAAACTATTTCTGTCCTATTAAAAAAGATAAAAGTAAAATATAAATTATTCTATAACTTAAATTCTTATTATTAAAAACATATGTAAATTGGTCGTAGATAATAAACCCATAGAACAGATTATGAAATTTAAGTACTTTTAATGTATATTATAGATATGTCACAGAGACGAAACTGTATTAATTATGGGAAAGTAGGTATAGAAGTCATTTGGGTGTAACAGGACTTATGACCTATCTTTTTATGGTTGGCCTAAGTGATCACTTTATACAATTGTAACATTCGCCATTTCCACCCATGATAGAATATACCATGCTTATTCATTTTTTGGAAGTTGTATATATGTTCAAATTGCGTGGAAAGCTTTCATATATGAGTAATAAGCACCTTTTCCATGCGGCCTGTACAAAGCCATTTTCATTCCCCTAAATCCCCACAGATGTCGCTAATGAGAAAATCTACATTGATTTTTTTACGGAATTTTGAGAGCAATATAGTGTAGACAGTATTGATAAGTGCTGCTCATTGATATTTTTAATTGTGAGATATCAAATGTTACACATCACGTGCGACTAGTGTAAAGCTCGCTCGTTTTTTTAGAGCCCTACGTGTAAAGTTTTAGCCGGAGAAACCAGAAACCTTGTTTATACCGTCCAAGGTAACCTTTAGAGGTTTCCAATAAGAATCGCCAGACCGAAAAGAGTACGTGGCGTATAATACGATTAACCGCCCTGTCATTTGAATTGTAAATGAAGTTCTTTTATTTTTTTGAACGTCAGCTCGTTAATTTTTGGATACTGTCGTAAATGTTGGTTTCATAAAGAGCCTACTTTAAAAAAAAAATTAAATAGAAGAATAAGCCATTTTTAATTTTTTTAAATAGAAGAAAAATCCAATATACATCACTATTTTCGCATTACGCTAAAATAATAATTAATATTTTTGATGTTTATAGCGTAATGATTAATTAAAAACTTTATATAAACTACTTATGAACGAGGAAAGGATGTTTAAGAAAATATGTGAGGCGAGTGTTGAAGGCAACAGGAATAGAGGGCGTCCGCAAAGGACCTGGCACGATCAGGTACTACAAGTATTTGAGGATGGCCCTGTTGAAAGCCGCAACAACCGTAGAACGTGTATGAGAAGATGTATGAATGTGGCCGAAGCAAAAGTGGTGTGCCAGGATAGAAGAGTGTGGCGTTCAATCCTCTCTGCCTACCCCTGCGGGGAAACGGCGTGATGGTTAGTTAGTTAGTTATATAAACTACTTGGAGTAACTTTACGCAATAAAACTTTACGTTAAGCTTACACGCCACATATTTTAAAAAGAAAACGGTGTTGAGATTCTACATATAAAAAGATAATTTATAAATATTAGTAATCAAGAAATGCCGAAACACTGAAGCCAATATTGATTATATTGGATTGACAAGTAGTCTCCGAAAAGAGGAATATATTAAAAAAGTTATTCGTAAAATTTAACTGGTCATTGATTATAACCAGTTAAATTTTACGAATAAATTATTTAGAATATACCTCTTTTCGGTGTCTACTTCTCAATCTCCCATACCCCCACCATAACTGTAGCCACGTCTCCGTAAAAAAATTGTTTGCTAAAATAAGTAAAGGATAATTAGAATGCGTCAGTCCTGACGAAGGTACAGTGGTATCAATACCGGTAGACGTAAAGTTACTCCAAGTGGTTCATATAAAGTTTTTAATTAATTAAAATTCATAATAATAAATAAGCAATAAGTTCAGCTAACGTACAATATTTTTACTACTAGCAGTTGGCAGTTGTGACCAGTTTTATTCACACAATAAGGCATAAAACCTCAACATTTTCGGTAAAAAGTTAACATACAAGTTAACATCGCATCGCAAGTTAACAACCAATAACATCGCAAAAAGTTAACATACAAGTTAACATCACAGTGGTCAGTATTAACAAACATGGAAAAGTGGCGAGATGCGCAGATTATTTTAAAATATACATACAGATTTGTGTCTTGTCGGGGTAGGTTGTGATTCTAGCTCTATTCGATTCTAGTGATCGATTAGAGGATTTTTTTAAATAAGGAAAAAATTAACTTACTTGATAATATGTAATACTTTTGTAAAACATACCGTAAAAATAATTGAAAAATATATTAATAATTAAAATATATTCAGCCGTGTAAATCTGATCTCTCTGGCCGACATTTCGGATCCCATCGCAGGGTCCATCATCAGGCTTGCAATACCGTACCCTGAATTCGGTACGATATCGCAAGCCGATACGTAACCTTAACATCAACACATACTCACCTATTCCTGATTATGGACCTTGCAATTGAATCCTAAACGTCGGCCAGTGAGATCAGATATACACGGCAGAATATCCTAAAAAACTACATACGCAAGATTCTGAACGACCGCGAAAACCTGAAAATATGTTCATATTTTAAACTGTCATTACATCTCGCTACTTCATCCCAATTCGCTATTTTGTTTATTTTTTTCACAATGGCGGGATGCCACTACGTGCATCGTTTTTGGAGCAATTAAAGTTGTAGCATTAAAAAATAATGTAATGTAAACAGTTTTCTTATGAACATTTGTCTAACTTGGTAACTTAACCCGGCACTGCACATCCCTTTCCTTCTTTTCCCGTCTTCCTGTCATTATCGTTTTTTGCGAGTAGCATATTGCGGTATCCGATTCCCGAGTTTCTCCTCACAAGCGCATCAACTCTCTAGATCTATTTTAGTAGCATGAAAAATAAAAGTCGAAGTCTGGAGTTTCAATGTCAAGCAATATAAAATTTATAGCGCTGAATAGAAAAGTGGCTGCGAGCAAAGCCCGCACCTCGCAGATTCTAGTGAGACGAAATCTCGTAAATAACTTAGGACGCAATACTTTTCGATTACTAATGCGAATGGTCAGACGCTACGTGCTGTCAATTTTATTTTATCAAATGGAAGCATGGACACTTACGAAAGAATTTATAAGGTGAAATAGATAGAATTGTTATGGTTTGGATGAATAAAGGAAAGAACTAATTAAAACAATTAAAATTCGAAAACTTCAATATCTCGGATATGTGATGAGACATCCAGAGAAGTACGAGATATTGCATCTCATAATTAGTTGGTCTGATCGATTTATTTGCACCATTGAGGTAATCAAGATACAGTACATTCTTTTATTATAGAGGAAATGTCAGAACTAATGCATTAGCAAACTCCGTAAACCCCAGACTACACTTATTAGGGGATCAACATGCGGAGGTGGTCGACATTTTTGCTGATGGTATAACTGTGTGTAGGACTCAATTGAAACAATGGATAAATAATTTTTTATTTTTCTACTTCCTGTTTAAACTTCCCCTTTTCACTTCTATTTTTAATTTACTCAAATTTATTATATATACTTTATCCTGTACTTTATACGTTCTTTATCCTCTTAAAGTACTGTAATCTTTAAAACTATCTATCTTTTGTGATTTCTACTTGTAAATTTAACCTTATATTTGATTTTTTTAACTGTATTTGTCTTATGTGATTTTTTTATTTTATAGTTTGTAAAAGTTCATAAGAGCGTTAAATAAATAAATAAATAATGCGGGGAAAGATTGCCGGAAGAAGGAGAGCTTCATTGCTGAAAAACCTAAAAAACTGGATTGGCCAGTCTACTGTTGGGCTGTTTCGCTATTTCGGGCCGCGGTAAATAAATGTTTATAGCCAACATGACAGCCAAGTCCATGGAATGTGCAGGGTATAACAAGAAGTAATAGCTCTGATGCTCGACCGCATTAACTCCAATCCATTTACTATAATTTAACCTCTGATCAAAAAACTTTATCTTGATTCCGGTAGCACAATGTAACGGCATTGTCTCCTCCCTCGCGGGGGTTTGAGAATTTACGGTAACAGCTAAATGGCATAACGAACGTCCTCCAGAACTGGGTTACCAGCAAACACTGTAGTTCCAACCGACAGCGTGATTTACCGCCCCCAGAGACTTAGTGATCCATATTTCATAATGTCGCGGCTGCCGGGCTCGGGCGACGCGACGGGAGCCGAGCAGAAATTATTGGCAATCTAAACAGGGGATGTGTCCACTGTGCACCCTGCACGTGCCTTGTGACGTCTACGTTCTTAATTTACAGCATTTATTGGCTGGTTGCAGCACGTGCGGTGGGCAGGAAGCAACCCTGCACGTGTGTTCTAATTATTACAGTAAGTAAGCATTTTATTTACCGTAATACGAGTGGAGATCCAGGTCCAAAAGTACGTGAAATGGAGGGAAAGGGAGTACGCCATGTAAATATGTATAATTGGGATCTCATTGTGTTTTAAATTCCCGACGCAAGTCGCCGGGAAACAGGGAATGAAAGGTCTACGGGAATAGGAGAGATAAATGGATAGGGATGTGTGGAGGGGTGAATGTGAAACGACTGGACTGTGAATTATGTAATTTATTTATTAATATACCTTTATTTAGTTAATCATACATAATTGTTTATCATTAGCTAATATTATAAACATTATAATATGTACACTTATTAAATAATATTTGTCTTCATTCATTTTCCATTGTAATGTGCCGTTTACATTCTTGTTTGAACATATTGATTCTGCTCAGCTTCCTTACACCTTCCGGCAGGCTATTATACTCATTTATTCCCTTGTAATAGATACAGTTTTGTGTGTTTGTCTTTTTTCTATTTGGAATACTTATTTTGTTTGCGTTTCTTGTATTATGTCTGTGTTAAATTTGATCTTATTTTTAAAATATTTTGGCATTTTGTCGTTTAATATTTTGTGAATGAATATCATTGTATTTAATTTGAATCCTTGTTTTATATTAATTCAATTTAAATTTGAGAGCATCTTTTGAATTTCTCTGTAGAATTATCCTCGTTGCTCTATTCTATTGAATTTTTAATTTTCTTATATCTCCTTCATTACATGGGTACAAAATAGTGGGGCAATATTGAAAATGAGGAGTAATTATTGATTTATATATTGGTATCGCTGTTTCTTTAGTTAATTTTGGTCTTATTCTTCCTAAGAATGATATTTTATTTGCAATTTTCTTTGTTATGTATTCAGCATGTTTTATAAATGATAATTTAGAGTCTGTAATTATCCCCAAATATTTGATTGTATCCATTACTTCTATTTCTTCTTCATCAATCTCTATCTTTTTTAGCATTATTCCTTTTATTTCCTATTAACATTCCTTTTGTTTTTTGCATTTAATTTTGATTTGTTCATTTTAAGCCAATTCGATATATTAATTAATTTTTCATTTAACATTCTCACTAATTCTTCCAAGTTTTCTCCAGATATGTAATAGGAAAGTAAAGTATCGTAATAGGGAAGGAAAGAAGGATGATGGCTATACTCATCACCACGAGTGATGAGTTTAGCCATCATTTCTCTTCAGTTTTATTGCGATGTTCAATGACCATGAATCTGAAGTATTTCAATACACAATTGTTGCGAAGGCACGACACTCCCTTCGAAAGGTTAGTTCGAGTTGGTCAATTCGATAGATAATTGACAACGACACTGCGCTCGACGATAGAGCAGGTAGATTACGACTATTAAGGTATAGGACGAAGGAATGGGGGGAGGGGGAGGCGGATCGACGTTAAAATGCCAGATTCATCGTGCGTGACGCCTAGAAATAGGCAAATACCGAACACGAAGTCATGTCTTAGCTCTGAGACATTCGTTTACGAGATATCGCCCTGAAAACAACTCAATTCTGAAGAATATTAAAATTGAAAATAATTTACTCCTAAGTTTATGTAGACTTTTTCTAGCCTTGCAGTGACACAGGTCTATCGAGGCTATAATATTTCCATAAATTTGTGCAACACAAATGTTTTTATAGGTAATCACAAAAATCGAATCCTACTAAAATTAATTTAACGACATTGATCTGTTGATTTTTTTAAATTTAAAATATAATAGAAACCTTAAAGGTTTATGGATAACATTTTTGCATGATTCAATATAATAATATAATTTATATACAAAATCATTTTTTTATATTTGAGCGAGTTTTAGCATTTTTGTCACATCTGTTTTGAATTTGTCAGTGATCAGTTGTTTGATCTGTTGTGGCAGGTCATTGTATAGTTTTAATCCGTTGCAAATTAGTCGGGATTGTCCTGTTTTTGTTTTGGCGTGTGTTATGTGATAGTTTTGAGCCATTCTAACGTTGTGTCGGTGTTTTTCGTGTATTTTGTGTAATTTTATATCTTCGTCTTGTATTTCGCCAACTGCTAGTCTGTGAATGATTTTAAGTGTTTCGATTTTTGTAATGCTTTCGATGTTTAATTGTTGTGTTATACGGTATACAGTTTCAGTTGGTGTCCGGTATTTCAGATCATAGACCATTTTTAGTATTTAGTTGTGCTGTCGTTGGAGTCTGTTTAGGTTAGTTTTGTTTCCGGTGCCCCAGAAGGGTATCAAATATCCTATTCTACTTTTGACGTATGCCTGGTACATCAGAATTTTTACGGTCTTCGGTGTGATTTCGTGTATTTTGTGGAATAGGCTGGTCAGTTTAGTAAGTGAGTCAATTACTTTGTCTATTTGAAAGTTGTCTTTTTGTAATAGGATAGAAACATATAATATTACACTAGCTATAATCCGTCAAAAATAACGTATTTTAATGTATTTTTATAACGGCCGCATAAGGCTGTTAAAACAGCGCCATTTAGCTTAGCGTGTATTTAATGATTGAAAAAAACTGATGTCTGTTTATTTATCTATGACAAACAATTATTATCTTTGTAAGAATAATATATTTTTGACGATACACGGAGAGGCGGCCTTGGCAACATGCGTGAAGCGGCCGGTTCAGGCTCGGTGATCCCCATCTCCGGTCGTTTAGTTTGTTTTTTAGCCGTGAATTCGAACGAAATAACGGACGTTACACGAAGTTACGGGGACAGACGGACGGACGAACGGAGAGAAAACAAAATTATTATGTTTGACGAAATCCCGAATACGTTTTATATAAAATACGGGTAATGCGGGTGGTTATCATTATTTCCGCCACCTGGTAGCGTTAGTGACGGATGTTATTACGTAGAGAATTACGATTTTTTTTTTCTTTTTATACCTCATTATTATTTGTACTACTGCTTGTGTTAGTGACAGACATTGTTACATATCGAATTATGAACTTTTACATATTAATTTCACGATAAATGTACGCTGGGCTTGACATTGGCTTCTCACATCGGGTTCCGATTCCTGGTAAGGTCATAATACATATGTGATTTACTACTATTTAATTAAGCGAAACACATCACAGAAACAGCCAGTTTCTGTGATGTGTTTCGCTTATTTAATTGAGCTTATTAGCCTGTTGAGGCGTTTAAGCGATAATATATTATTGGCTAAATCCAAGATAATGGTCCCATTGCATATACAACGAAAATGATTATTTCACCATATTATTGAATGTGCTAATAACAAAATGAAAGATAATTTACGTTTAAAAATTAAGTATTAAATAAGATATACACTGCATATTTTGACATTTCATAGGCAATATATGAGGTTAGGTTAGGTTATTAGGTTTGGTTAGGTTAGGTTATTAGGTTTGGTTTGTTTAATTTAGATTACGATTATTTTAATTAGATTAAATAAACAGGACATTAAATTATATAGTGAAATACTTATTTTCGTTGTGTGAACAACGGGACCATTTTCTTGGATTATTCCATATTATTTTACGTAATTTCATAAAGTGTAGGTACATTTTAACGATACAATGAAATTTTAATTTCAGATTATTACAATGCCAACCGAAGAAGCTCAAAAGAAGTGTCAAATTGATTTTTCTCTACTGTCGTCTGCGATTGGCTGTTCACAGCTGTTTTTCAATTTCCCCTTATTAGAAGGGTCGTTTCGCGGCACTTGCACAGGTGCTACCTACCATTTAATTAGTTCCGGGTTCCGTGTCTTGGACAAAATTTCACCCTGTCGCATTTCATTCATAACTAGCGGAGCGGATGTATTGCCAGCTCTGTGGCCAATGATGTCAGCTGGGCGGCCACGAAAAATATATTACTACCTTAAATGGCTCTCACGTAAACTAATAAGTCGGAAATTTAGTATGAATATTGAACGCCAAAAGTGAAAAACGATAAATGAAATTCCATAACAAAATTATTTAAATATTGTCACGAGTGAACGAGTTTGTATATTTGGGAAGTATGTTTAGTTGAGACAGCAAGGTTGAAAATGATATCAAAAGGAGAGTGACGGCGGGAAACAAAGTTAATGGTATTAAGACTAGCGGTACATAATGGTGTTTTAGTGCCAAGCCTGATGAAGCCTAGAATTGGCAAAGAAGGAATGAAAGTAGACTGAATGCGGTGGAAATGCAGTCACTAAGACGCTTGTGTGGAAAATCTTTGGTCGATAGACTGAGGAATGAACGAATTAGAAGTTAATGTAATGCTGGCTGAAGTGTGGTAGATAGAATAAAGAAAGGGGTGCTGAGATGGTATTGTCATGTGGAACGTATGAACGACGAAAGGATGGTTGAAGGTGTTGAAGGCAACAGGAATAGAGGGCGTCCGCGAAAGACCTGGCATGATCAGATACTTCAAGTATTTGAGGATGGCCCTGTTAAAAGCCTCAACAACCATAACTTGTATGAGAAGATGTATGAATGTAACCGAAGTAAAAGTGGTGTGCCAAGATAGAAGAATATGGGGTTCTATCCTCCCTGCCTACCTCTGCGGGGAAACGGCGTGATGGTTGGTTAGTTAGTTAGTCAGTCACGAGACAGTAGAAGCGGAAGGAATTGCACATGTAATCGAGATTTTTACAGCACTTTACACCTTTTACAATGAATTGGAAATTGCTAGAAGGGTCTAGGATGGTCCATTGGATTCTGTAAGTTGCATTGGTAACAATAGCAATATAATAAATAAATAATCGCCAATTATCATTTTAAAATCATTATTCATTTATTATCATAAGTGAAAATGATTATCTTTTCGTACTCGAGAACTCAACAACTATTAAAACAAAAAATGATCGAGGTGCTAGAATCAGGTATAAATGGAAAGCTACGAAAGCCTCAAATACAACATAAAAAGAAATAGTGCCTTTATTTTATACGGTACAATTACACGTTATGTTGCGAGGCTGTTTACAGTAACTTCGTAATCCGTTCCATTTCCGCTGGTGACTGCCAATGGCGATCCTCGAAGCCTCTGTGACGACATAATTACTGTACCACCGGCGGGATGTCAACGACTCGAAAAATTTATTTATGAATTCAGTAATGTGCCTGATGAGTTTTTCAACCCCCATCAAAATGAAAGGTGCGACATGGGTCATTAGTCTTGCTATTAATTGTACCTTACGACATCATTACTTTATGAAATGAATTAATGACAGCCTATTACGACAAGTCGCGCCGGAATCACGCTGAGAGAAATAATTTGCGCATTCCGACATTTATTTTGGCAATTCCTCGCTAACGTCTCTTTGATTTATATTTCCCGCCCTCCCCCTTAATTTTCCGCATGGGAGGAAACGGTTTCGACTTTTAAAGACATTTTTTTATATTTTTTCGTTCTATTTTTATGTAAATGTCAAATGTCAATATAGAAATTATTGCGTGAGACAGCGGCGATAACATTTTTATCGCGCAAAATCGTACAGCGCTGTACGCTATTAAAAACAGAAGCTTTTACCAATATTCTGCCAAAGTTCAGAACTATGAAAATACTAAACTGCATGTAAGCTATTTGATTAAATCTACCTGTTCGGCATCTTCAAAAAGTTCCACGCGAATCACCCTTGTATCTCTTTTATAGATGAATTTAAAAATAGCGAGATATTAACAACATTACTTTATTGTTAACTTTTTTCCCCACGTCTTTTATTCCCCACTGCAAAGGCTTCCTAGACTAAACTAGCAAACAGATAGAGCAACTTGACGTCTTTGCTAACAATCTTATAATATTCAAACATATTTTAAAAGGTGTATCGAAAGATTACTTTAATTTGTCAAATGGGACTTGAATAATTGATTTGTATTTGTAACTTTTATGTAACATTTTTATTATATTATGATTTTTCTAAGCTTGTGCTATTACTTTTAACTCTATAGTATTACTTCTTATTTTTTGAATTTTTATTATATTATGTTTTCCTTATGCTTCTGCGTTGTTATATACTTACATACAAAAATATTGTAATAAAGCAATAAAAGGTTTTTTTGTTTAATTATTTCTTAGTAATTCCTAACCTTGACAAGCTATATTTTAACAAACATGTTTCAAACTGACTTATCCCTATTTTTTAGATAATCCTTGAAATTGTAAAGGTTCCGTACTGTTTTAAATACAATTTGGCGTATAATTCAATTTTGTTTATCTCAGGCATTTTTTCGTATGGCCGATGGTCATTCCCCTTTCTAGAAGAAGAAGATTACTATTATTTATTGAATTGGCGTTAACTTTGTGGAATGACATTATAATTATATATAAATAGATTACTTGTCTAAGACCACTAATGAGTTTAAGACTACACAACTAGTTTCGATGTTGTCATCAAAGGGTGATCATGTAAACCCTTTATATCATCACCCGTTGATGACAACATCGGTAGTTGTCGAAATTAGTTGTGTAGTCTTAAACTCATTAGTGGTCTTAGACAAGTAATCTATTTATATATAATAATAAGAAGATTACTACTGCATCATTTGCGGAAGGTTTCCTTATCCTTGCCGTTTATCACTCTAGTACTTCCCGGTTAAGGGTAGCCGTTATGTGGTGGTGCACCCTCACCCTCCAGATAGCCTCCCCTTACCTGGGGAGGTCCTGGACCGGAGGTTCTTATCAGGTCGCTGCACATAGTTAGCGACCTTCCTCCGCGCTTCCAAGTGCCACCAGTTTGGCACGTTCTCTCCTCACAGAGAGACGGTCTTGAACTTCAAATTGCCTCGTTAAATATCCGATAGTTGCAAAGCTGATCATTTGTTTTATGTGCGACGATAGATTCAACATTAATTATAATTGCGTTCACTTTCGTAATCGTGCGGTAGATTTATTATTGCGATGTCTATGAGAACCTGCGTGAGAGCATGAATGACAAGCTACGCGTGAATGACCAAATGAGTATGCTAGCGTATGGTGACGTCTGTCCGGCAATAGTTTGTTTAAATATCCAAGGGGGTTTTTGTTGACCATTGACATTAGAGTTAACATCTATTAGGTAATATGTTAACCTATGTACAGTATATACCGTAGTTGTATCACTGTACTTATAGTCGCTAGGAACTGATCGCGGCTTATCAGGGGATGGGACGTTACCAGCCCAGGTTACCGATCCAAATATGCCAATCATAGTGGTCAGTAACAACTGGGAGACACAACGGTTGTCTTGCTATTTCTCCTCAGTTGTTTATTTGTAACACGTATATAATTTTAACAATGTTTTTTTATATAAAATGGTGTACTCTGCATAATTTTATTGGATAGATTATTTTTATAGGATTATTTATAATAGTTGAGAGACATGATTACTAACATATTGACCCTAGACATTGTACCACAACTCGTGGCAAACGGGCAACACACACACACGTAACTTGGAGTTTTACACTCCGGCACGCTTCACATCTAAAGCAACGCCATGACATCGCGTCTACTCATACATCGGAGTAACTGACCATGGACAACATTACGATAAAGCAAAGCTACGCATCAATATCATCGTCATCATCAACATGGAGTCAACCATTATTAACATTGTATATTAGGGACCTTGTGAATAATAAATAAAGCATTGATATCACTCTCTCACTTACAAATCACGTCATCCCCAAGGTGGTGACCCCGACATGTAGAGAACCACCTTCATCCCTAAGATGGTGACACCCGACCTTCGGAGAACACAGCACCCTTCCGATCATCCCCTTAATTTTTTTACTGAAAGAAAAATTTGACAAACGTTTAATCTCACGAAATGGACCTGTTAACTGGCTACTTCGTGCAATTTGACGCCATTTTTTTTTTTTTTTTTTTTTTTTTTTTTTTTTTTTTTTTTTTTTTTTTTTTTTTTTTTTTTTTTTTTTAAATAGAGATGTGAACACGGAATACGTATCACATCAATATTCTTACTATTTTCAAACTAAGCTAAACGCTTGTGCTATGAAAATAGGACTAACATGCTAGTCTGGAATGAGGTTCGAACCCGCGATCTTTGAATCACGAGGTCAGTGTCCTAACCACAAGACCAACAAGCTACTCATTTCTCTGCGGATATGTAAAATCACATGTTTACGCCGATAAACTAGAAACAATTGAGCACTTGAAAGCCAATATTCGACACATTATTGCCGAAATACAGCCTGATTTACTGCGGAGGGTGTGCGAAAATTGGACGCACATATGCGCCAGTCACGACAGCCATATTCCCGAAATGTTAATGCCATAAAATTATGTGTCAAATAAAGCCAATTTCATTGATATTAATTTAAAGTTCTGCTCCTCTTAAAAGAAAAACGTTTATCAGGCGTATCCAAGTTCGCTTGCTTCAAAATATATTTTAAGAAATAATGTATCGAATATAAGATCAAACTAACGATGCCTTTCATCGCTCGGCACGTATTATATTATGTAAAAAAAGATTTTATTATTTGTTTATATCTACTTATATTCATTAATTACACCTACATGTTTCGAAAAAAATATTAAAATCGAATTTAAAATATATAGAAAACCAACTTTTATAGACAGTTTATATATGAAAAACCGGTTGAAATTTTAATGTAAGAGTAAAAGAGCATGTCTGAATAATCATGGTTTTTCTGAATTTTCATATCATTTATTAGAAAATGATAACGGTTTTGATAAAAAATTAGGACTTTCTATTTTACACATAACTAATTTTGGTCAGAAAATGTATAATTTAGAATCAACAGAAATTAGTAAAGCATGTAAAATTAAACAAAATATTATTAATTATCAATTGAATTTAACTACTAGTCCAATTCTTAAAATATTTAAAATAATTTTGTTTAGTCAAGAATTTTTTACTAATTTAGAAAAACAAAAAAAAGACAATTCATTTTGATATTTTGACATTTGTAAAACACCCTGACGATGGAAACGTTTTTCCGAAACGTGTAGATTTAATTAATGGATATAAGTAGATACAAACAAATAAAATAAAAATAAAATTCTATGTCAATCTACGAAGTTACTCAAACAATTGAAAAAAAATTATATTATATCAACTGAACTTAAATACGCATACGAAAAAAAAGCGTAGCGTTCTAATCCACATCACCATCGAAATTAGAAACTAAAAGTTGTTAGGGATTTCCGACGTTGTCGCCTTCGGCTAACGTAGAAAATTAATATAGTACGAAGAGAATTTAACTTTTTTTTTGCATTTCACAATATAAGCCATAATACTAAGATTTTTTATTTTATTTCTTATTATTAAGACAGATTTTCTTCCATCCCCAGCTCGTCTTCCCTTCCGTCCCGTCTGGAATTATAACCGTTAAACCTTTTTTAATATCCCAGAAAAAAATACACGGGATATTATTATTTATGTACGCTTAAAGTTTGTGTGAGAATTCTCAGAATATCTGTCAAAGGTCAATGTATAATAATATTTGGACAATTTCGATGAAGAAATTAGTAGATGTATGTGAAACAAATCGATTTCTACAAACTTTTAAAATAATGTTATTGTTTATTCTATGTAATATTCATTACGGCAATATTGACGAAGTGTTCAATGTTATACGACGACTGTTAAGATAGCGAAAACCAATGAGAATAGAGAATAGACAGAATAATTCATATGTTGCTCATGCAGTGTCTCTTAGCTAGTAGCAAAAACTTAAAGAAAAAAAGAAGAGGAAATCTTCTTCATTCAATTTTGAATACAAATATTCTTTACACTTTGGGTATAAACAAAAATGCAAACTTTGCTATTGCATGACTCCACAACTATAGATATTAGGTCATGGCTGCTTGAAAATTTTGACTCATAATCAAGGCAGGACACCCAGAATCCTACAGTGGAGGCCCTGGACAAAAAATAGAAGCGTCGGAAGACCTCCCAAAAGGTGGTCTGACGACATTGTCCAGCAAGCAGGGAGAACCTGGATGCGAAGGGGGAGAAACAGAGATAAGTGGAAGAAAATGGAAGAAGCCTACATCCATCAGTGGAGGGAAAAAGGCTAAGGAAGAAGAAGAAGAAGAATCAAGGCAGGAATAAAGTCCAACGAGATTATTAATGTTTTCCCAATAACCGTGTATAATAAGTGTTTTGCTAACCTTGCGTTAAATTTTGAACTATTTTGTGTCAACTCCAAAACTGTGTCCTAACTCGAATACTAGATCATCGTTCGCTTAGAAAGTTCCAGAAAATAGACAAAATCGTTAAATTCGTTACCCTTGAACAGTGACAAGCAGTAACTAGTTAGTGACCGCTTAAAGTTAAACTACATTTCAAAATGAAGTGTACAACACACACACGTTCACCAATTTGAAGACTACAAAGTGTACACTACAATTGTAGTAAAAACTACTTGAAGTGAAGTAATTGTAGTACTACGAAATGAAGTGAAGTAATTGAAGTTAAGTAATGAAATGAAGTAATAGTGAAGTAAATTTTTAACTGAAGTGAAGTATTTTATTCCCAAATAACATTTGGCGACCTAAAAAAACCAGCCAGATTTCTTCATTCGATTCCAAAAAATTTTCAATCCATGGGGGGGGGGTTGTTACAGTTTCCCGAGATTTCTTCGTTTCACGATTTTCACGTAAAAAATTTTTCACGTAAAAAATGCACTATTTAAAGTATGTTTCTCATACTTTCGATAACTTACTTTGAAGTGTATGTACTTTGTAGTGTTCGCTTTGAAATGAAGTGTACTATTTGAAGTTTATACTTTAAATAACTTTGATGTTTGTAGTTTGTAGTGTGCACTGCACATCAAAGAGTGCGAAGCGTGCACTTCAATGTAGTGTAGTACTACATTGTAGTAGTGAGTACAGAGCGGACCCATCACTACTTCACACAGAACTGCACAGTGACGTCACTAGGAAAAGTGTCGAAACTTAAGCGACTCTTAGAATTGCGCTCCTATTATTTCTTATCGTATTTACATTTTTTGGCACAAATTAAATAAATTATTATTTCGAACTTTTGGTTATGGATCGTTCTCTTGATATTAAATTAATAAGGGGTTACCTTCAAATTTTACACACAAATCGTACAGAATTACAGTTTGATAAATTAGAAACATGTTGTAAATTTTTATTTCTTGTAATTTTGATTATTTAATAATTCTTTAATAACAGGATTTTTTGTGAACGTGTTCACGAAAAATGAACATTTTTATATAGAAAAATTAAAAGTTAAGGCTGTGAAAATGTTTTGGTAGCGTTAGTGACGAACACTGTTACGTAGAGAATTTTATTGTTTGGTACCCTTCTTATGTTGATAACTCGAATCAGTTTTATTTCAATAAAATAAAATATGAGTTGATAATTGATTTAGGGTTTAAGCGCTTGTTCAGACACAGCGGGAACCGTTCAGTTTCAGAATCGCGTTTCAAAACACGCGATTTGTGTCATCTGTTCACACAGCCGCGGTTAATAAGCGATTTGTGCGCGCGAAAATAAACGTCAGTTCGACAGTTCTGGTGCCGTTCTCCATCTTTGAATATCAGAGATGTATTCGCTCATTACTTTGTTAACGACGGCCGTGTTCCATGGCAAGACACATAAATATCATTCTGTCAGTTCATTTTTGGTGAATAAATACCTACTTCTCTAAAATACTATTTTTTCCACCATTTCCAAATATCTCCACCAACTCCTGCCAAGCTTGGTTCTTGGCATTTTTGAGTAATCTTCACACTGAAGATCCCATATTACAGGTCTTTTCTCCACTTCATCAATAAAAAACTCAGTGTCAAAGCGATCCATAAGCATAGAAAAGAGAATATAATCCACGCGTGCTCCTGTTGTGACATGGAACCGCGCGGTGCCCGCAACGCGACTGAACGCTCTCGTAAGGCCCCATAGTAATAGGATCGTGCGGGCGCCGTGCGGGTCTATTTTCTAGCGGTTGGGTTGCGGGCACCGCAGCGGTTGACTAACCGCACGGTTGTGTGTGAACGATCACATACAAACCTAGGTAAATGAGACCCGCACGGATCTCATGCGATTCTGAAACGGCACAGTTCCCGCTGTGTCTGAACAAGCGTTAAGTGTACGTGGCTAATGCTGTCAGATTTTACGGACCCAAACAATTCTTCTATCATTCCTTTATTCTTCTTAACTTGCATCCGTAACATTTGTAACATAAAACTTTTTGGTTTCCCGGATTAGTCAATAGTATTTGTTTTTAAGTGAATTTGTTCCGAAACCGCAATCTTATTTAAAATTTTCGTTTGATGATTACATGTCCTGGACAGTCCGGTATCTAAACTTTATTGTAAACTTTAAAAACGATTATTCTGCATAAATACAGGCGTGCACAGCTACGACACTGCTAATGCAATTTTAATTCCTACCCGCTGGAATATCTTTAGCCTATGGTAGGCAAATTAATAATACGGTAATAAAACCTGTGTGATAAGCATTTTCAAGTGAGTTAATGCCCTCTTTACTCCCTTTATATTAACTCGTGGCGTCTGCTTGTCTTCTTGTCTGACGAAAAAACTTTGGATCCATTTTAAACCCCTTTCCCGTGATCCAATCGAGCTGAAACTTTGCAAGCAGACTCGTGGCGACGATCAAGAAGATCTATCAAATTTTCGTTAAAAAATTTTTTTTAATTTTTGGATTTTTCAAATTTTTTATGGTTTTTTCATTCAATTCAGTAGATTCCGATAGAGAATCAGGAGATTTTTTATGGTTTTTTCATACAGTTCAGTAGATTCCGGTAGATCGGGAGATTCCGACACATGCAGTAGACACGAAACCCGAAAATGAGAAAGGGAGTATTGTAAAAACTTGGTTTTTATGGGTTAGTTATTAATTGTTATTTATTCATTTTTTGCTAATACTCTGCACGATATAAATTAAAATGAATTTGTTTTTTCGATGTTGCTCTTACGGCGCGGCGTACATCACTTGACATGATTGACGTGTGCGCATCAAGCCTGCGCAATCCTTCTGCGCCCTTATGATACGCCACGTTCAGTTTGTTTACATGGGCCATATTCATAGAGGAACACCAAACAGGCAGACCTCTTGGCAGTTAGATAAGGCGACAATGTGAGGGGGCATAGAATGGCATGGCCTGGGGCTTGTCCTGAATTCAAAAGAGACAACAAAACTCCTTTATGTACAGATCCACAAATTCATTTAACACAAACTATCACCACATTGACATTTTCAACGCAACAATAAGAAACATAAAACTAACAATATCTACACTACCGCACCCAGACTAATTTGTACATTATATCTTCCCTTCTACTCCCGTCCCACATTCCCCTCCACCCTCTCCATTCGCTATTAATGTATGTTAAAGTAAATTTTTAAATTCAGTGGAAAATTTTTAAGATTGTTTTAAAATAAATAAACACACAAATACACACACTCACACAAACTCACTATTGGACATGTTTTTTCTTATTTTTTTATCGATTGTATATATGTGTTTTCTTGTAATTGGCCCAAAACTCTGTACATCAATTATTGTTTTTTTTCAAGATTGATTAATTATATGGCTGTAAGAAAACCAATAAATGAAAATAAAAATAAAAAATAAAAAAAATACATGCATATATATTTCTGGACACATATGCCAAGTTTTACGACAGGCAAAGTTTGCGCACCTCGTGCCTGATGCAAATTCAAACTAAAGGTAACAAATTTTTACTGGATTATTGCCACCATCCAGCAGGAGAGTTTTACCGAATTTGATTTTACTCTACCAAATTATTAACTCGCATTTTGACACCCCTGATATTTTGTGTTTGATTATGTTTCATGCGCCTGAAAGAGCTATTCGAATACCTACACTATTTTATTGCAACAATACTAGAACCAATTCACAATTGAAGTCTCTTGTACCCAGACTGCCTAGGCTAGGTATGCATATCTCTGATATTTTTAATTCCAGATTAGCACAATATAAAGATTCACTAATAAAAGCTCAACACCCTGCCATCTTGAATTCTTAATGCACTCACAAACAAATTATTTTACATATTTATTTATATAAATTATGTCTAATCCAACCGAAATATATCAATTTTATTGTATACATTTAGTACAATGCCACTTTCATGATAAGTCCACGTATACTTACTTACTCGTGTTTTCAATTTTTATATTATTCATGTGTTTTATTGTATTATATTTTTACTCTTTTATTTTTACAAATCTTTACATCATTTATGTGTTTTATTAAATTATATCTCTACTCTTCTATATGTTATGTTTTCAAATGCTTGTATTATTCACACGTTTTATTGTATTATATCTCTACGCTTTTATGTTCTACGTTTTCAAATTTATTATTAATGTGTTTTATATTGTATTATATCTCTTTTATATCTTAGTTTTTGTCTATGTCTACACTGATGTATAATTCTATTTCTATAATTTACACATACATGTTGTTGTGTTAATATTATGTATAAATGCATTGTTGATAAAAGGCTTTTTAGCCGTGTATATTAAATAAATAAATAAACAAAGCATATTTTTCCAAATTCTGATTTTCATACCCAGGGCTATCGCTAGATCTTGCTTATCCTACGCTTTCATTACAATGTGATAAAGCTATGTTCATCTTAATATAGAAACTGAGACTGGCACCGACACATCTTAATTGTAAATTCCGAAGGTTTGCGAACAGTTTAAAACAAAACACTTAAAAGTACTTCGATTTTCACGTTTTCCAACAACCTTTTAGTTAAATTGGATATCGATTTATTGTAACATAACGTTACAATTTAAACACAAGACCGAGAATTTATCTGAAACAGGGTTCTAGATAAACGTTTTAAAAACTACTTGCAATTCGAAAAGTTCAATCTTCTAGATATTATAATAATTTTCAAAAGACGTTTGTGGTTCCCAGGAACATTTTTCGTTCTTAAATATTGATGCCAATGTGAATTAGAAATATAGAGTGGTTTATTTTACATTTAAGTTCGTTCATTCACTATTGCCGTGAAAGGTATTGCATGTTTGAACTTTTACGTAATATATTTCTATTTTAAAATAGAGAACTACAGTGCCTGATACACTTCACAGAGTCAGCTTGATATTTCCTGTATAAGACATCAAAAAGATTGCGAACCCGTCACATTCACTTAAATATCTACGAGTGTCCCATATTTTTCTCTTTTAAATAAATCTCTTATCTTATTTATCTGGTATATTGGTTTCTTCTTGTCATATTTATCTAGTATATTTGTTTTACTATCTTCAATTTACTCTATTACTAATTTGTTAAAGGTACCCAATTATTACTTTTGCTTGTGAACTAATCATTGTTTATATATATATATATATATATTGTTAATTTCTGTTGTTAATTTATTTTATACTGTTTATTTAATATTTTTTTACATTGTTACATTTCATATCGTTCGTTTATCTTAAATATGTTTTATTTATATTATTATTTTTTTAATTATTTACTGTAAAATGTGTTTTATGTTAGGTGCATAAAAATCTTTTTAATTTTCTTGTACTGTAAAAGCCCACTAGGGCGTTGATTAATAAATAAATAAATAAACAAAAAATGTAGTCTTCATTCCTTTGAATTTTTTCCTTTGAAATAAATTCATTATCGTATATATCATTCTTGCAGAGCAGCCTAGTATTGCCAGAGTAGGAGAATCTAAAACAGTAAATTTAACAAATATACCAATATATTAATTAAATATACTACCGCGAACAAATTAGGAATGGCACGGTTTCCTGTATAAAGCTTTTTTAATTCTATAATGAACTTTCTAGTGACATAAAGGAAATAAATGATGTAAGAGTCTTCAATAAACAATTAAAAAGACTTGTGTTGAGGAGGAGACTCATAATCGTAAGTTGTTCATAAATCGATGTGGTTTTGGCGGGTAAGGTTATGCAAGAAAGGATTTCCACCCGTCCAGAAGAAGTCAACGTGTGGCGTGTATGAGGCGAGTGTCGCGTGTGTAGTGTGAATGAAAGTATGTATATATCAGATGCAGTGATACTCACTGTTGAATGTTGCGATTTATTGTATACGTTACAATATACAGATCGTGCTACGTACAGAGATCTAATTTGCGCATTCTACGGCAGCCGGCGACAAAATGGTTATCCCTGTAGCAACCGGAAGCAGGTGGGATGAATCGCGCCCTGATTGGTAGATGTAGGCCAAATGCATACGGCTAGACCCACAGTGACTCCGGCCACCAAATGCTTATCTTTAATTAAAAGGTTTTCATTTTTTTTATACATTTATTACTTCTGTATTAGTGTTAAACCAAGTTAGTTTTTTTATGACATTATTTTGCAAGATACTAATAACAATGTACATATTAGTGTGTGAATAATATTACAGTTGTGGTTTGTAGTGGTGTTTACATGCTAGTTTAGTGATTGTCTTGACGAAGAGACGGGTACGTCTCGAAGCCGTAGACTGAAAATCTCAATACATAAATGGTTATATACTAAAATTTTTTTTAATGGTAAAATTTTTCTTTAAGGAAAAATGTTGAACTCAATAAACCAATACAAAACAGTACAACGAGGTCAAGCGGTCAATCGACAACCGCTCGAGGAAGACGTTTGATTTTGGAACCGTCTATCATGTACCTCTGAAAGGTGCACGTCTAAGGGCCGGTTGTTTCAAGTTGGATTAAAGTAAGCGTTCTTTAGAGCATAGATTTTTACGTTCTCCACCAATCACACTATCCGTTTTCGTAAAAATCTATGCTTTGATCGACCGCTTACTTTGATCGAACTTGAAACAACCGGGCCTAAGCTAATGTAAGCTCTAATGCCCGTAGCACACTTCCGCTGCGAAACCCCAGTAGCGAAACCGCTGAAGGAATTCCGCTGCGATCAATTCAAGTAGCGGAACTGGGCGCGGTTGAGTCACGTGAGAGTTGAGTTGTGGCAATCGGAGCAAAATGTCGTCCCTTACACTACTTCTACTAATAATTATTATTATTAAAATCTAACTTGAAAAATGGGAAAAAACTTATTTGATATGTGTATGTTTTAATTAGAAAGGTCGTACCTATATGTTTTTAGCTAAGATATTAGTGTACATAACAATATGAAAGATAACATACAATTATGGGTGCCACCATTTTGACGCTAATGTTATCTTAAGTACAAGTAAATATACAAGTACATGTAATACAGTCTATTATTATTATAATAACTACATACCTACCTCATTTAATTCCCTCTGGATTTCTCTCCTGCAATTTTTTCGTATTATTTTTATAGTCTGAATGAGTTAATAAATAGACAATAGGAATATTTCTGACCTCTTGTATTAATTTTTCAGTAAAATCGACATGCATTATATAAAAAAATGTACTTCCGCTTTTTAATTTTGTCGACTTCCACAAACACACGCGGAAACAACGCGGCACCGCAACGAAACGGCGGCCAGTGCGCGGAGGAAAGAGATAGAATTATTGTTTTTTTTTTTTGTTTTTTGCTTCTGTTCCGCCTCTCCTACAAAGGACAAATCATGGCGAAACTAGTGCGGTTTCGCTGCTGTGATTTCGCGGCGGAGGTGTGCTACAGGCATAATGTAACCATCCCTAAATCGGTAAGCCGTTAGGTTTCGTGTCTAAACAGCAATAGATTAACTCGTCAAGAAAGATTTGAGTTATTATTTTTGACCACACGATTTTCCACTGGCGTGACGAGCAGGCACGTAAGCACTCGCTAAATACTGTTATTTCGGCATTAAGTTTATTGATTATGCAAGTTGATGGGTTCCGCGGTAATTATCCGTGAAATTTAGTTTCGAGGGGCGGCCATTACATTAATCAATGATGCAACAAAAATACTACCCAATGGATAAGGGTAGGTCTCTCGCCCAGAGCTATTAACCGATGAATAATATATAATATAATACGCGATATTTCGGTTTTGTAATAGGGATGGGTAAATGAAAAAAAAATATCGATATATATCGAATCGATATTTTTAAAAAGTGTCGAAAATAATCGATATACATTGCGAAAAATATATCGATATATCATATTTATCGATATTATTTTTTCAAAAATGTAAGGGGAATAAGTTTTTGACGACCAAAAAAAAAAGGTCACCGGAAAAAATATATCGATTATCCGAGAAAAAATATCGATGACCAAAAAAAAGTCGCCAGAAAAAAGTGAAAAAGATACCCGGAAAAAAAAATATCGATATTTCTGAAAAAAAATATCGATATTTTGAAAAAAAAATATTGATATTTTTATCGGAAAAAATATATCGATATATCGGGAAAAAATATATCGATGACCAAAAAAAAGTGAAAAAAGATACCCAAAAAAAGGTCGCCGGAAAAAAAATGTAAAAAAGTCGCCAAGAAAAAAATATCGGTTATGCCAGAAAAAAATATCGATATTCGATATATCACGACAAAATATATCGACGATAAATATCGATATTTTTCAAAAAAATATCGATATTTTTTACCCATCCCTATTTTGTAATAGAATCATGAATCCAACTGTAATAGATTAGATTGGGATATTATTGAAACTCGCTTGATATTACGCGCGATAACATTTTATCGTTTTCAT
This sequence comes from Agrypnia vestita, assembly GCA_016648135.1. Taxonomy (NCBI): domain Eukaryota; kingdom Metazoa; phylum Arthropoda; class Insecta; order Trichoptera; family Phryganeidae; genus Agrypnia; species Agrypnia vestita. The sequence goes on from JADDOH010002210.1 coordinate 142,955, forward strand.
TGTATTTTCCCGAGTACAGTCTGTCAATAAAGTCTTGATCGTGGGTAAACTGAGAAACAAAAAAATATTTTACTGGCAATACTAGCAGTTCCGTCATTCTTGTCATTTTCTTGTGTTGTTTTGGGTTGAGGTTAATTTAATAAGCGGTGGATTCTTTGTTTTTAATATTTTTTAACGTTGAAAGACTTTTAAAACAATAATATGAGTAAAAAAATTCGTAGTGGATCTAGGCGGATAATTTTTAGTGTGCATACGCATTGTTTGGCGGAGTCTGAAACCGGAAAGCTATCATGTGACATCAATAATGTTTTCGAGCGAAGATCTCAAATGACTGGTAAGTACTGTGTTCATTATACTTTAAATTATTTTTTCTTGATTAATTTTAACATTTAAATGTATAACAAGTCTGTTAGACTACATTCTAGGGTATTTAATTTGTTTCGAATGTATCTAATAAATGACAGATGACAGATTGTAGTGACGGTCAAGGAACAAAACACGGTAAGCGCCATTTAGGTTAGACGAAGCGTATACTACTACGACATAATATTACTTTTCAATTTTCTCCTTTTTTCATATCTAATCTATTTAATATACTTAAAATACAAAAATATATTGCCGAACATTAGCATCAGCTCATTGGCAGTGTGATAAGTAGCTAAACTGAGTAACTCTGAAACTGATTCTAGAAAAATAAATTAATGTGTTGCTCATGAATTTCAATGTTTTTTTTCAGGCACATCCTGAGTTCTGTAAGAAGAATTGTCAAGGAGGGAAATACAACCCGAGGCAAATTTACAACACCGGGTAAACACAGGAAAGAGCGACCAAAAAAGAATTGGATGATTTTGACATCTGTGCCATAAGGCAAAAAGTGCATTTTTTATACAGTAAAAAAAGAGGTGCCCACTTTGAGAGGTTTGTTGCAAGTTGTACGGGGCGATTTAAATTTTGAAGGAAGCCATGAACTTTTGCGAAAAATTTTAATCAGCATAGGATTTTCATACAAAAAATGCTCTTCGAATATTAATGGAATAGAGCAGTAGTAATATTTTTTCTATACTGTGTTTTTTTAACTTAATGTTTTTATTAAATACTTTTATATTACAATAATTATATCTCTTTTATTTTTCCCTTAATCAATTTATTTAATTTAATTATATTATATAAAATCACACCAGATGACATGACCGCAGTCGGATACAGACAGCCATACTAGTGTATGTTCTAATATTTATAATTTGCTGGAAGTTTTTTATGTCTGGAAGTAAAAATAAGTAAAGTATGTAACACTTTTGTGTCTTATAGGTTGATAAAAAATCATTTTAAAGGAACAAAAAAATAATTTCGAAAAAATTTTCGCTTACAGTGTTTTACTTTAACACAGTTAATCTTTAAATAGTGTTACCATGTGAACGATAGCAGCGCCCTCAATTATTTGTCAAGACTTTCTTGACAGACTGTA
>JADDOH010002211.1:0-26933 GCA_016648135.1 Agrypnia vestita
TTTATTCCAACTGTCTTGGAACTGATCTGCCACGCAAATAGTAAGATAGACAGGCGCATTGTTTCGTATGATGAATTCGACAGTAAGCCGTCGTTCAACGCCCACGTAATGATTTATGCGTGTTACCGCCATCCTGAAACGAATTTATGACAACTAACACGAGGGAACGTGTCACTATAACATTTAAATGCGGCCAAGTTATTACGCAATTGATTCAACATCTGATCATAAAGATTGATTGTGACGAATTCTCTCTGCAATCAAGCTTTGCAAGAAGACTCGGCGCTCCTGCATAGCTCGCTGAATTGTAGCGCTCTCAAACGAGAATAATAATTACCCAAAAGTCATAAACTAATAAGTGGTGACCTCACTTGTCAGCGCATAATTTTATGACTCTGAAATAGACGGCCCGCTAGTCAAATTGCGACATCGTGGCTTTTAACTCTTAACCGGAATCGCTATTTTGATCAACGTAACTGGAATCGTGGGTCCATTTGGACCCAGAAATTAAAAGCTATATATTTCATAAATTACTTCAGGTCACAACCTAAACGGGTCGGTATAGTAATAAAACGAGTCTATTTAAGAATATAAAATAACGTTTATTAATAAAGTAATTAAAATTAACATGTTTTTCAATTTTAATACTTAGGCGCTATATTTGGTAGAAATTTTTGAATATCTCACTTTGACATCACATAAAACTACAAAAAATACTTAAAATTTAAAAAAAATACTGTTTCACGGGGTTTTACGTATTTTTCTCTTATCAAAAACACAAATTTTCAAAGAAATTATTGTATAACAAAAAAAATTACATCCTATCAAAAAACAACAAAATATCGTCAATCGGTCTTTGAAATCTATGTATGGCACATGAGGCATAACAGTTTTTTTTGTGCATGATGTTTGCAGATGTATTTAGAACATCTGTCACACTTTTGTGACTGTTTATTATCCTTTTTTGGACCACATAAATAGCATCTTCCCCTTTTCGTGTTCCAGATTGAGAAGAAAATGCATTTTATTGTAGCAAGTTATGTTGCTCTTCAACTGGCGTTAAGAAATTGTCAATCCTACTCTTAAAATCTATTAAAAACGATCGGTACTCCGCCTTTCTCTCCACAATGAAAAGGCTTGATCAAATCCAGTCCTATTTGTTTATGTACTGAATTTTCACGGGCAGGACCCACAATACCAGGCAGGTGTGATATGATGATGTGGCTTCATACTCTGGAGCTGCTTGGAGGATTTTTGGAGCACTTCAATCTATATTTACCTCGGTGGTATGTACCACTTGATGGTTGAGTATCTTCATATTCGTCTTCGCCTAGTATATTGCTGTCAGATAACGAATTACTTGAGTTAGATGAAATTTCAGGGTGTGGAATTTCGTTGTCGCTTATGTTTTCATCATCACATGTTTGAAAATCGCTCAAACATTCTGGTTCCGAATCAATTTTGTCTAATAATAATTCGCTTATATCATTATCAATTAAATTTCGCGCCATTATTCTAATAAAATGCCTGAAATAATGCAAAATATAAAAGTATACGATCAGAGAAATATAATAGTTACGTAACTGGAATTGGACCCAGAGAAAGCACTTACCACCACATCCGGTAAACTTCAAGAGCCGAACGTCCGGCCCCCACCGCACCTTGCGACGTAATGAGATTACATGGAAGCGCAAGCGTCTAGCTTCATACGTTTAAAAATTAAACAGATTTTTTGTCGCCGTTGGGTCCAAATGGACCGACGATTCCGGTTAAGGGTTAAATAGCTCGAGGAGACAATACCGTGCATAATATAGCGTATGTACATTAGGATGTGTCGTTTTTACAATTTTCGAATTTAATAGTCCTCAAAAGTTATACTTTCGTGTGAAGTTAAATACTGCATTTTACAGTTTTACAGTTTTAGCTCGCTCAATGATCTTGAAAGATATAATTATCAGACATATACTCTTATATAATTAAGAACCTCCTTCTTGAAACATGTAGATTGTATAACTAATAAAGCGGTGAAAACAAAATGGTTTGTGTTTTATTTTAATAGTGACGTCTTTTGCCTCTCTTCATGAAAAATTATATTTCTTTTATTCTTCATTTTTTCAACTTTAATTTTCTATATTTTTTAATGTGAATTATTGAGCAATATTCTTTACAAAGTATATATACAGTGTTACATCGATATACGAGTTTAATTCGTTCCGTTACCTTATTCGTGTGTTTTTTTACTCGTATCGGAAAGCAATTTTCCCCATTGAAATTAATTTAAATGCCATTAATCCGTTTCAACCCCCAAAATGCCACCCCGGTTGTTTTTTTTACGTGTTCTTGAATAAGAAAAATGTATTTATTGATTATTAAAAGTGTACTTATTGAGTATTAAATGACTAATATTGTATAAAAACATAATAAAAGAGAATGTAAAGAAATAAACTGGTGCTATAAAGTGGTACATTCGTTTAATTCGTTTAATAAACATAGTCGTCGCTGTTATTCTCTTCACTGGTCTTCGTCTTTTTCGCCACGCTTTCCTCACTTTCACCTGCAGGCCGTTTAAAAATAACGTGTCCAAGGAGGTTTGTTTCTTCCTCCCTTTCAGAATGTAGCGGAAATAAGTTAAGTTAGTATCATTAAATAGCTCCGATGCAGGACCAGTTGCAAATTTTCCGGATGTTTCTTTTCCACAAACGGTAATGAGTGCGCGGGGCGGACACGAATCTCAAAAAACTCGTATATTAGGGCACTCTTTATGTTAAATAATAAAAACTAGTCTTTATGTTGAATAATTCTAGAATACCAATGATGTGGTTGGAATTCATAGCGAATAACACCGACGTCAAAAAAATGATATAAAACAACCCCACCTGGCGGCCGGCCGATGTACTCTACCCCAATGCATCGCGGAAGCGTATAAAAGGAACGACGACCCCGCTTGCCGCATGTAGTACCGCCTAAGGTTTCAACGGGTCAACACGTCTCTCCAGCGGCCAGAAAGTTCTCCTACTGAAGAAAGTCGACTCACCTGTGCTGCATCCCGTCTGCTGCCTTTGGACAAGGGACTTAAAAACAGGCGAACATATCCGAGGTTCGAATATTCGGATTGGAGGCTCTAGTTCGAGCTACGGACATGACGACGCTACACGAGTCGGGCCTCTGACAGACCTGCGCCACGTTAAATCATCTATTTCTTTGTCCATCATTTATATCAATTCTTTTAACATCTTTATTCGCTCCCGGGGAATATCTCCGGGAAGAAATAAACGACAATAATAACAAAACTACATTTCATTCCGACGACCTCAAATCTTTCCTAAAAATATAAAAAATAATAACTCAGTCTGTCATCCAAATGACAAACTGAGTCGACCGAAGTCGACTTGAAAATTTTCCCGGTACGGTTTCGAGTTTCGAGTAGCAAATCCTCCCCTGCCATTAGTCGCCATCACTCGGGGGTGTTACCTTTTATTAATACAGGGTTGGACCCTTCTCACCCTTGTTCCAAGGGTTCGGCTTCGATTATACCCCTTAAGGACGGGATGAATAGGTGTCGTGTCAGAGGCAAATGTCTGCCCCTCGCCGTGAAGTTCTGAGACAAGTGACGAGGCATTACACTCGAGGAGGAGCGACCGCTTCCTGCGGAAGACGGATGTCCAGCCCGGGAGCCTGCTGGCGGACACGCGCCTGCAGTGACGTCATAAGCGCGAAAATAATTGCTTTCTCGGTTTAAATAATGCCGGTCCATTTGTCTCGTGCCAAATAAGAAATCCGGAACAAAGTCTACTTGAATTCTTCGATATATTTTCTTTCATTTATCTTACGAACACACAACGAGAAAGAATTATCTACAGATATCTTCGCAGTCAACTAAAAATATAAATGTATTTATTTAAAGTGAGTGGTGATCGTAACTTAACCTAACCTATGCTATCTCTACGTGAGATAAATTATAACTTTATCATGTTTCGAATGTATCAAATCTCTCATCGACACGTTATGGATTAAACTAACTATGGAAATATAGAAAAAAATACAAGGTTATACAGAAACACAAATAATTAATTGATTAGGTACTGAAAAAATGAGCGGGAGTAACTTGCGTAAAGGTGGTTGTAACGGGAATATTGAGAGAAATGGAGAACAGTTAGTGAAAGTTTGTAAAAAGATCAATATCCGAGTTCAAATTTCGTTGGAAAATTTTAAATGGTGCATGAATGAAATGAACGTTTATTTTCCATGATGTGTAGACAGATAGACAGACAACGAAATAATTATAATTGGGATATTAGAAATGTAGTTTTTGTCAACTTAATAAGTGGATGTTAGATACTAATATAATTTGAATTTGCTTTATAAACACATATTTTATAACTTATTTAACCTTGAGGTTACAACTCATATTTTTTTATAAAATATTATTCTCTTAAGTCGATCCGGAGAAGAAAATGATATTTGATTCAAATCAAATTTTATATATAGGCTAAAAACGTCATTTGGCACCCCTTTTTCGCTGACCAGGTAGAAATCAGAAAAAAATTAATACAACAGTGAACCACCTTAATGTACACGCAAATTATTTAATGCATGGGATCGTTGAGATTTTACATACGCGTAAACTGTAATCGCTCTCAGTACTGTGACTGTTGAAAAATATTTTTTTTCCTTTTTAGTCACGATTTTTTAAAAATATTATTTTCTACTTTTTAGTCTTATCCTATTATCCTCAAAACCCAAACGTCACTTTTAATATAATACTAATCGCAAGATGTCACCTGCATGTACTATGTCCGATAATATAACGCGTAAGCATTTCAAATAACAAATTAATTATTCAGAATATTTTGATTCAAATTTTTCAAGAATACAATACTGGATTTTGTTCCCAGAGGGATCATCATTAATCAATTAATATTATGATGTCTCACAGAGACGAATCCATTTATAAAGGAAAGTTATTATGGAAGACTTTGGATGTTTATAGGGATTTCGACCAGTTATGTGGCTGGCTTAAGTGATCACTTTACATAATGTAACGTTCAACAATTCTAATATAAATATTAATAATTCGGATGAATGTCGTATGTAAATATAATATTAGCTCACACTCTAGTCAAAAATAGATATCTCATTACCAGCGGTTCTTGGGGATGACAAATCTCAACCACAGATGGCATTAGCCAAGTCATACGTGGAACGAGTTGTATAAATAACATTTATATATTATATACAATTTCCAAAATTTAATAAATTTGGTGGGCAATCAAGGGTGGAATACCTACTTCCCGTATAAATAACTTCGTCTCTGTGAGATATATATATAATACATCTAAGCTTCTTCTTTTCATGCCTTGTCCTTTGTTTACTGCGGCCTGGAACAGCTCTACAGTACACTGGCCAAACCACTGTTTGTTCTCCTTCTTCCAGGGCTTCTTATTATTTTGTTAGATCCTTGATCTGTATTATCAGGTGAGTCCTGGTCTTGTGACGAGGACATTCAACTCTCTCTCCATCCTTTTAGTCTCCCTGGCGCCCGTCTAGAATCCCGCGCATCGCGGCTCTGGGAAGTCTCGTCTGGTCCATTCTCTCAACATGGTCCCTCCAGAACGCCTTCTCCGCCTGCTCCATCTTACAATGATTTTCGCATTGGGTACTCTGTTTTCGGCAATCTTTCCCTGCATTATGAGATGCAAGATCTCGTACTTCTCTGAATGTCTCATCACATGTCCGAGATATTGAAGTTTTCGGATTTTTATTGTTTTAATAACTTATTTTTCTTAATTCATCCGAACCATTCTTCATTCTTAACTCTGTCCATCCACCTTATTTTGTGTATTCTTCTGTAGTTCCACATCTCCAATGCTTCAAGTCGCCTTAAGGTACAGATACACATGCTTCTTTACTGGCATGCTAATGAGCATGCCACTAATAAGCATGCCCTAACAACTGTACACACTTGCTCATTACTGGCATGCTTATTAGTGGCATGCTCATAAATAAGCATGCCCAAAGCTAACAATCAAACACACATGCTTATTAGTAGCATGCTCTTGTCATAGAATAGCGACGCTCTTGTTCAAAATGGAAACTTTGCAAACTGAAATAGAAAATTCAAGTGAACCCAATAAATCAAAAAAGTTCCCGAGTTTCCATCCACCACACTTTTTTGATTTTAGTTTGCCTATTGATAAAGTTTCGTAAACATTATTTCTCACTATATTATTTTTACACAACGGTGACCGAGTATTCCACAGACATTCGTGATTCCTATAATAAGTCACGAAAAGTAATGTTTTATCATCTCCCCAACGCGCCATATTTGTTTCATCCGTCGCGGACTGAGAAGATCGCATTGATAATACTAGCCGCGAAGCCCGCGAATGACATAAGCATGCTCATAAATAAGCAACTCTGTTCACACATGCTCCAAAGATACCCCTTCTCTATGGTGAATGACAGTGGCATGCTTATAAATCAACCGGCGGTTGATTTTTGAGCATGCCACCTAGTGGCATGCTCATTTCTAGCAATGTGCGTACACACATGCCACTAATAAGCATGCCACTGTCAAGGTCGATACTGCGCATGCTCACGTGCCACTAAATAAGCATGTGTATCAGACGCCTTATCAATTCTTCGGTAAGCGTCCATGCATCCATTCCATAAAATAATACCGAAAACACGCAGCATCTGACCATTCACATTCGTAATCCAAGATTGAGATCATCACTGCAGAACATCTTTTTCATGCGGCTAAAGGTTGCACGAGCTTGCTCAATGCGGCATTTGATTTCAACCAAAGGATCCCTTAGCTAACGAATGATTATTACGCCTCTCTACCAAATTACGCGGCCATAGAAATTAAGCTCAATATCAGAGACTACCAAATTTAATTAAGTTAAGGATCTCGGCATTAGATTTGTGAGCAACCTGTCATTTCACGATCACATAGAGGCGGTCAGTGGTAATGCTATTGAGAATGTTAGGATTTGTTCCGCGTACGGTCAGGGTTTTCGAAAATACCCGCGTACTGAGAACTCTTTACAACTCCTCGGTGCGAAGTAAACTCGAGAGTGGCTCGATGATTTGGGGACGACATTTGTTTAAGTACTCACTTATCGTAGAGAAAGTACCAAAAAAGTTTCTAAGATATCTCTACAGGAGAGAGTACGGGCATCATCCTCGGCTTCACCCAACCGAGTTACTCCGGGGTATGCTTGGCTACAACAGTTTAGAGACTAGAAGGAATGTGTATCTGATTACGCATTTTTATCGATTGTTGCGCGGTATCATCGATAACCCTAAAATTATGCGGAGCATCGGTTTGTACGTTCCAGATAATTACCTAAGACAGTGCCAGCATAGATCGTTTCACATTCCAATATACAGGACCAACCTGCCGACGGTTATGCCTAATGGAAGAGATACCGCTACGCCGAACAATATTACCTACTCCGGATATCGATCTGTACCATGTCTCTGAGAGGGTATTCCGAAGCGGGATTCTCATTCATCTTTGATTTTATAATGTTTAATACTTGCTCGTTTATATATGCTTATATAATTCTAACTTATTTATAACATTTACGAATTAAATGTTTTGTTTGTAATGTAAATGTTATATGTATAAAAAAAAATGGAATCGAATCGAAATAATAAACCCGAAAAAATAGTTAGTTATTTTAGAAAAGCTGTAAGTAGGCGTGTCTCTGTTGCAGAAACACGTGGATGAGGCTGGTGGGCAACGAGGGCGGCGTGGGGGCCCGCTGGACCGCGCTGCTGGGGGTGGCCAGGGCCGCCAGGGCCGACACGGGCGTGTTCGGCTGCCAGGCGGCCGCGCGGGCCCGCCAGCAGTGCCGGCAGCTGCGGCTGCACGTGCTGGCGCCCGAGGTGCGCCTCGCCCCCATGAGCGTCACCGCGCACAAGGTAGGCACCGCGCACTCCACCGTACGGGCGAATCTGAGCGCGTCATCTCCCGTGGCCGGTCAGCGAGGCGCGCGGCTGAGCGTGATCTCAGATACGGACACGCAAAAATTCAGAAAGGTACCGATATCCAAAAAATTTGAACGCAGTCACCGAGGAAAACTAATTTAAAATGTGCTGGATTCTAAATTTTTTGTATCTATCCCTACTAAAATCATGTTTCCTATAAATAATACTAATCGCGCTACACTCAAACACAAAATATATAATATACATAAATGTTCGTGTAAAATATAATTAATTGCGAGAATAGATGTTACTAGAGCGTGCCGAAGACACTTGTAATTGGGATAATGGGCATAGTTTTCACTATAATGTTTGTTATCAGAGTATCATGTACCTATTATCCTGTTAGTGTCTCTAATAAATAAATAAATAAAAATATATACACGGGCATTTTTACCTAGAAAATCTCTAATACAGTACATTATAAATTAATAGGTAATCCTCGACGACTGCATTCAACTTTTTTTTTAGATATTGCTACCTTTTTTTGTATGATATTATGCGATATTTCAAGATGATACTACTTTTTATAGATTTACTCTAGAATTTTGATAAACATTTAGCTGCAATGTACGAGTATGTATTTATTCAATGTGTTTTAGCAACAGCAGACATAAAGTCTATCGTGCAAAAATATTTTATCATATTTTATATTTTATCACAGAAAATGAATTTAAAAGTCGTTTGATTGATCCTACTCAAAGAGAAAATCCTCGAATTTCTGTTATTTTAAAAAATAATATTTTCTTTATTATTTATAGTGGTCTCTTAAAGAAATTTTTTTCCAAATTTATGTGGATACAATAATAATAATATAGGTAAAATGAGTTTCTCTCAAAGTCTCAAAATTTCTTGGTGAGAATATTTGTTTGTCTTGTCTTAGAGTATGATATCTCAAAAAACTTTTAAAAATACAATAGGATAATTTCACTTCATTTTTTATGGAAAAATCTTAGCTTTGGTTTAAAAAATACATTTATCAAAAAGATTTTTTAATAAGTAATAAACATTAAAAAACGATTTTGAAAATCACGATTTTAAGAATGTTCTTAGGTTTTCACGGCCACTCAGAATCTCTAAGTTTGTGTTTACTGGGGTATTATGCCGTGTTGTTACGACCTTTCGGGCCGACGTTTCGGATCCCATTGCAGGGTCCATCATCAGGGCTGATGTGTGACACATCAGCCCTGATGATGGACCCTGCAATGGGATCCGAAACGTCGGCCCGAAAGGTCGTAACAACACGGCATAATACCCCAGTAAACACAAACTTAAATATCACGATTTTAAACTCCCGCCAAAACGCTTATTTTCGCAAGTGACGTTAGGCATGAATTTCTATGTCATCTGACTTTAACACATAATAGCACATTCGTGTATTTAGACGTTCATTCGTTTTATTACGAAACAAACCGACTTTTTTGTATAGTGCGTCCATAATGTCAGGGAAAAATGTTTGTAGATATTGTGTGGTACCGAAATGTAGAAATTCATTCCTGAAAACTGAATCCAACATTAAAGCATCAATTTTCGGTAAGTTATCGGATTTTCCTTCAAATTTGTGTTTTCTGGGGTATTATGCCGTGTTGTTACGACCTTTCGGGCCGACGTTTCGGATCCCATTGCAGGGTCCATCATCAAGGCTGATGTGTTGTTGTTTTGAACTTTTTCAGTGTTGTGTTAAGTATTGGCTCGCAATACCGTGTCGAAAGCTTGGTGTTTCTGTGTTTATGTGTTACGTGGCAACACCGTGTCGGAGTCACGTGTTGTATTATGTTGTGTGTATGAACACTGAAAAGTTCTCACCCTGCTTTCGACACGGTATTGCAAGCCGATACTTAACCAAAACAACAACACATCAGCCCTGATGATGGACCCTGCAATGTGATCCGAAACGTCGGCCCGAAAGGTCGTAACAACACGGCATAATACCCCAGAAAACACAAACTTTAAGATTCTGATTGGCCGTGAAAACCTAAGAACATTCTTATCGGATTTTCCTTGCGAAAATCCATCCTCCATTATTTTTTGATTTATCTATAATTCTTGCTAAACAACGTCACGACCAAATCACATTGCGTTTTAATGGAATCGTATTTTTTAAGATTTTCATTATAAAAATTATGAATGAAAACAGTATACCACACCATCCATAGTGTATTACAAAATATAATTTATTTTTCTAAATCCATTTCATATATTTTCATAGATATCTGTAAAATGTGAAATTACCGTATTTCTTTTTGATATTCTACTTTATAAAAAATCACATTAAAACTGCAGATGTAGAACGAGTCGGTTTTCGAGTTTATTCAAACGAGTGTTGGGTACCTACACGAAATTTCTGTGCACAATGAGAAAAATATAATGGTTAGATTTGATCTTTTGCATGCGGGGTCACTTTAATTGGCATCTTTTCAGGGAGAGAATGTTTCCCTGACCTGCCTGTCAGCAAACAGCGGAGGCTTGCACGGCAAGCTGGGCTACAGCTGGACCAGGAACAGGGCCCTGTTCCCCCTGACCCCGGCCTCCGAGGTGTGGGAGGACCTGGCACCAGCTGGAAGCATTCTCCATCTCTACAATATACAGGTAAAACATTGTATTATATCTAAAGTATATATTCAACAACACATTCATATTTGTGAAGTTGTAATTTTTCAGAACAATTTGGTTTTAAAATTTCAAATTCTTAAAATATATAATTTGGTTTTAAAATTTCACAGAACTTTGTTCTGAAAAATTACAACTTCACAAATATGAATGTGTTCTTGAATATAATATCTGTTGTATCAAATGCGTCCATAATAAAATGAATTAGGGCCGGTTGTTTCAAGTTGGATTAAAGTAAGCGTTCTTTAAAAGCATAGATTTTTACGTTCTCCACCAATAAGATGATCCGTTTTCGTAAAAATCTATGCTTTGCTCGACCGCTTACTTTGATCGAACTTGAAACAACCGGGCCTTAGGCCCGGTTGTTTCAAATTCGATCAAAGTAAGCGTAGAGTTTAAACTGAAATTTTACCTTCTCCACCAATCAGACGATCCGTTTTCGTAAAAATCTATGCTTTTATCGACCGCTTACTTTGATCGAACTTGAAACAACCGGGCCTTAATCGGTTAATTCTGGCTTCCATCTAGCGGTAGTATTGCAAAGTAATTTGAACTCCCGTATCAGAAAAAAGTGGATTGCTCTAAAACGGACAATAAAGGAGGTGGTCCGGGTTCGAATCCGGTAGTAGCCAAATATTTTTTCGTGGATTAGGTTTTTTCTGTATGTCTTTCTAATTGATTAATTAATTTGGTTTTAAAAAATATCTCAAGTATTTCACGAAAACCTTATAGAAGTAGGTTGTTGTCACAAGAATGGTGAACCGCCTGCACACTTCGGTCCATCATTTGTGATGATTCAGGACACAGAGTATAAAATTGTACAAAGATGAACTAATCTCCTTCTTTAGGCAAGGCTTTAGGATTACGTTTGCGGAGGAAGTATACAAGTAGACACATTTATAATTCAGTTGAAGTACGTGTTCTTGCATAATTAAATCCCCTAGTAAACAAAACGTATCTTTTATAATGGACATTGTTTTTTTTAAGTTAAACTTCTTTTGGCTCGTTTAGGGTAAAATATTTATTGTAACGGAAGTTGCGCACGCAGCATGTTGCGGAACATGTAGCGGAAGTGCGATATCAGAACTAACTTCCGTGTAGTGGAAATTCGATACCAGAACTAACTTCCGTGTAGTGGAAATTTGATACCAGAACTAATTTCCGTGTAGTGGAAATGCGATACCAGAACTAACTTCCGTGTAGTGGAAATGCGATACCAGAACTAACTTTCGTGTAGTGGAAATGCGATACCAGAACTAACTTTCGTGTAGTGGAATTGCGATACCAGAACTAACTTCAGTGTAGTGAAAATGCGATACCAGAACTAACTTCCATATTGAATTATTGTCAGCTGTCAGATTCTGTTGCTGTCATGCTGTCAGATCGAAAAACCAGACAGGAGTATGCAAGACTTACCTCTAATTCCCACTTCTTAGTTCGCGTTTCTGGGCTGGTTCAACAAAGAAACGTTTCTTTCAATTATTGTCGCTAGTTTTCGAACTTGTAACTGACTTATTCTTTACTAAAAACACACAGTGCTATCGGCGACTTTATTCTTCACACACCAACGTAAGAATGCATGTAGAGAGAGACGCCAAATAAGCTACTAACTGCGCCATCCACCAGCGCGGGCGACAGAAGCATCGGTAGGTGTTCTTATATAATCTTGCAATTGAGTTAGTGTGGGTCCAGTGCGTAATACGCGCATTGTTTCATTTTGTTATGTTTACGGATACGCCCCTCTCGTATCCGTAAACTTAACACAACGAAACAATGCGCGCATTGTTATTACGTACTGTACCCACACTAACTCAATTGCAAGCTTGTATGAAAAGACCTGTAAGCCTATATTGGGATGGGAATACAGAAACTAATGTCGTGCGCCAGCATTTACTGTTGTGACGTGATCGCTTAACTTTCAGAAATCGGCAGAATACAGCTGCCACGTGAGCAGCGCTGTATCCACCCGCGTCCGCTCAGTGTACGTGCGAGCCGTGGAAGACCTGGTTCCCAGGGTCCAGGATCTCCTGGAGAGCTCTCCCTCCTCCGAGACGGTGCCGAACAAGGGCGGCGGCCTGTGCCCCGCGGGGGGCGCGTGGGGGCTCCGCTGGCCGCAGGCGGCCCCCGCAGACCACCTCATCGAGTGTCCCCAAGGATTCACCGGCCACGTCACGAGGTATTCATGATTCCAATTCAGACTTTTACGATATTCATCACTTATAAACCCAGTTCCTCGTCGCTCCCGGCTAAGAAATTTGATAATATGAATCCCAGCTAGCGTGCAAAAACGGAATAATTATCAAGATGTATTATAGATGTCTAGAACGAAGCTACTTTTTTATATGGGAAAGTTGGTATGGAAATCTTTTTAGGTATACATAGGATTTACGACCTATCCTATGACTGACTGGCTTAAGTGATCACTTTACACCATGTAAAGTTCACAATTCCACCCATGATAGACTAAACATAAATAATTAATTCTAATGCGGAATATAGGGACCCATTAAAAATCTAGAACGTATCAAATATTACCAATAATAGTTTCCGACTTTTAAAGTCGCTATGTTCCGTATTAGAATTTATTATTTGTTTTATGTGTGTATCGATCATGAAACAATTTCAATGGTGTAGTTATTCAATTATCTATTAGAATTCTGGACTACTGCACTTGTTTTTTTCTTTTCAGTTTTTATTCCAAGTTCACTTTTTATGTAGTCGGTTATTTTATTTTTTAAATTTACTTTTTTTATCATATATTGCATACAGTTCACTCGCGAACCTCCTACATGTAGACAACATTAACATTGAACACTTTTAATTTTCGCTATTTCTAACGTTAGAATGTATTTAGCGTTCTGAGTACCTACTGTGTTAATAAATACAATGTAAAATTTGTCATATATGTTGAAAAGCCTATTGTGAAGTAATAAAGGATATTTTAAGATGAAAAGACGATATTACATTTCTGTTAATAAATGAAGAAATATTCTGTTTTTTTCATTAGAAAAAATAATAATTTTACGTCTGAATTTATATAATTTACCTTTATTACTCCCTTTCTTTTACTCGTAGCGTCTGCTTGTCTGCATATCGGCTTATCTGCTTGTCTGCCCAGAAAACTTTGGATCGATTTTTAACCCTTTTACCGTGTTCCAATCGAGCTGAAACTTTGCAGGCAGACTCGTGGCGACGATAAAAATTATTATGCGTTTAAAATTGTTTAATTATTATAGTATAATTTTGGATTTTTAGAAGATCGAACGAATTATATATTGTTTAATTTTCGAGCTCGACGCATGGAGTAGGCGCGAAACCTGTTTCAATGAGAAAGGGAATGTAATAAAAACTTGGTTTTTATGGATTAGTTTTTTTTTAAATCTTTGGGTAACGCGTAAAAAAAATTGAATTCCATAGTTTCCCAGGCTATCTTACTTTAAATGTTTATTTTTCATTTTTATTCACTTCATTGTGTTTTATATATCTTATGTTTTATATAAAATTTAATTATAAATGTATATTAAAAAAAACTGTAATTTGATGCATTACTGCTTAGTAACATGTGTAGTTAAAAATAAAACATCAAATCCTCTCAAAGCATTAGTCCGCTAGGATGTTTTAATTTATTACTCTCTTTGAAAGCGTCTTACGAGAGTTTCACTGGTCCATGTGACTTGATTATGCCACATTTCCGAACACACATTGAATACACGTTTTGCTGAGTTTTGTTACTTTTGCAATTGCAGGATATGTGAGATGAGAAACGCTCCGTTCGAGTCCGAGTGGAACATTCCAGACTTCAGCAACTGCGTGGCCGACGGAATGAACGATATTTACACCGAGGTTGGTATTCTAAATTCTATCCCGTCTTTGATATTTGATTCACATGAGGGGGTCAAAAGCGAAACTGCCACTGACGAAAACAGAAGATCACGTGTTTGAATGGACACGGCATCAATAGGCATGATGACGGATTTTGAAATAACATTCTATTTTGTAGGTACACGTCTACTATTACCGAAAATAACGTTATTTCAGTAATAAACTAAGTTTTTACGCAAATAATTGCAAAAACGCACGCAACTGTCATTTCGTCTACGCAACGTCAAGCTTCAGTATACATTGCATTGTGTCTATGGCAACGGTTCAAAGACACGTCATTCGCTCTGATCGGTGTTCCAGTTAAAATGGCGGATTGCACAATTTTATACTTTTATTTTATTGAAAATCTTATTAATCTCAATATGTTTATTAAAACTGGATCATTTTTTAGAATCCTTTCCAAATATTTTCTTCTCTAATACTGTCATCATCATGCCTATTCAGTGTTTTCAAAAACACGGTTATATGCTTTAGAAGCATTTTATCAAAAGCATACCAATTTTAAAATCTCCGCTCTGGTCAGTCACAAATATGTTATTCTGAATTTCTTCAATTAGGTGTTAGGTATTGTGTTCTCTTTTTTAGCGTTAGGAGGAAAACTTTGTAGGTACTCGGGAATCCAGAGAAACTCGATGTTCCGCTTCACGTTATTTTATTGGTTTTTACAAAAGGAGTTCACGCTAAAATTATTACAGTATTCAGATAGAGAAGTTGATACCGACATGGTATATAGCCTCTTAATTTATACCTATTATTGTGAGGTATAAAAGCAAAGACAGCAATATCCCAAAAAAAAATTTAATGCAGTCATCGCAATACTAACTTATAATATTCTGAATTTGAGATTTCATTGGAAACATAACCTATAAATTTATAGGAAATACGATTTTGGAAAGGATAGATAGGTACATAAAATCTAGAAAGCAGTATATTTTAAATTAGTAATCCTCGGTAACTGCATTCAAGTTTGTTTTTTGGGTATTGCTGTCTTTGCTTTTATACCCATAATTATTGATTTGACACTTGACACTAGATATTTGCGCACTTTTTAAGTATTAAAATTCCTAGGCGTAATCAAAAACTATGATCAATTGAGAATTTAAAAAATCAAATCTATTTGAATATTTAAATCATTTATCTGTTCTATTTTCATTGTGTTTTTAAATAAATTACAGTCATAAAATTAATTAATTTCTCATAATTTTCCGGGATATTAAGTCATATATTAGGTCCTTACATATGAAATTGGCGTTTAGTATGGGAGGAACATAAAGCCGATTTTTTTTAATTATAATATACTTATTTAATCAAATTATGTACCATTGCTATCTATGCACTTTTGCCATCTCATAGTTAGTTCATCGATCCCTTTACTAAGAAAACCATTCGGATGGGAATCAATAAAATCTTTGAAGGCGGTTTGGACTGCCCCATCGCAGTTGAATTTTTTCCTTTGCAAGAAGTTATCCAAATTTCGAAAAAAATGGGGCAAGGTCCGGAGAGTACGGTGGATGTCTTAGACATTCCAATTGAAGCTCCTCTAATTTGGTAGCCGTCTGTTGTGCAGTGTGTGGTCTAGCGTTATCATGAAGCAGCAGTGGCCTAGAGCGATTAACCAGCCTCGGTTGTTTAGCAGCTAGCTTTTCCATCATGGTTTGCAGTTGCTGACAATAGACATCTGCCGTAATCGTCTGGCCAGATTTAAGAAAGCTGTAGTGAACGACACCAGCACTAGTCCACCAAACGCCCACAAGTAACTATTTTGGAGTCAATTTTCGCTTGGGGCATGGTTTGGCTGGTTCGGCAGGGTTCAGCCATTGCGATGAGCGCTTCCGATTATCGTACAGGATCCACTTTTCATCACATGTAATGATTCGATTTAAAATCCCTTCATTATTGTGCCGGTTGAGTAATGCAACGCATCAGTCAACGCGCGTTTGTTGATTTGCTTCACTCAATTCGTGAGGTACCCACCTTTCAAGCTTTTTCACCTTACCAATTTGCTTCAAGTGGATTAAAACAGTTTTATCACTAACACCGCAGCCTGCAGCTAACTCGGATGTGGTTTGCGATGATCCGCTTCCACAATAGCCTTCAATTCTTCATTATCAACTTTGGTCTCCGGCCGTCCACGGGCCTTGTTCTGCAGGTCGAAATTTCCAGAACGAAAACGTTGGAACCAAAAACGCACTGTGTTTTCTTTTGCGGCACCGTCGCCATACACATCATTAATCCTTCGAGCCGTTTCTGCAGCACTGGTGCCACGGTGGAACTCGTACTCGTAAATAACGCGATATTTCAAGTTTTTCATTTTGTAAACTGAGTGACGCAAAGAAAAAAACAATTGAGGAAAAAACAAATGAATTATAATTTTCAAAACACAAATACATGAGTAAATAGCTGTATAAATTTGGATTTGGAATTCCTAACCAAAGAGAAGATATTTGAGATCAAATTTGCCAGTACGGCAAAACGCCAATTTCATATGTAAGGACCTAATATTACAATATAATTAATTACCTACTCAACAAATACAGCTTTACACATTAGTATTGTATAAAACTAAGTTATTTCACCAAAAGTTTTGTAGTTCGATACTTAGTTGAAATTTTGTGATGTTTTCATTATATACCTGCACCTGCCTAAAGTTTCGGAATAATTCTCCAAGAACTGACTTGGCACGTCGTGTTAATGTTAAGTCTATTAATGTTCATTGTGAATCTGATTACATTTTATTTTGAATATGAATATATATACTGATATGTGCACCTGGAGTTAAACGAAAATCCTGTGCCTGTGACTATTTCTTGGAAGCCATTAAACCCACCGCCGCCGAATAAGTATAAAAGCCTTGCGCTCATATTCCCAGCCAGGATCCACTGTTCGAAAGGCTCCAACAGTCCTCGCCTTACTAGGAGGTGTCCGGGAAGAATTCTTGGTGAACCTAGGAAACAATATCGCCGCCGAGTGTTCTTCTGCCGGGCCGGGCTCTCGCCGGGCCGTACCAAGTCGAGCTAACGTGAAGCTCGAGTCTCATTGAGAGTTTATCTCCAAGAAGCCTCTTCGCCATCTCTCTTTCTGTCGAATTTTTTCCCTCCTTAATATTATTTTGTGACTACGCCAGAGACCTAAGTACTTTTGATAATTTTATTAAATTACAATTAAACATCGAAAGCATTACAAAAATCGAAACACTTAAAATCATTCACAGACTAGCAATTGGCGAAATGCAAGACGAAGACATAAAATTACACAAAATACACGAAAAACACCAACACAACCCTAGAATGGCTCAAAACTATCACATAACACACGCCAAAACAAAAACAGGACAATCCCGATTAATTTGCAACAGATTAAAACTATACAACGACCTGCCACAACAGACCAAACAACTGACCACTGACAAATTCAAAACAGATGAGACAAAAATGCTAAAACTCGGCCAACTATAAAAATGACTTTGTATCTAAATTATATTATTATTACATTCCTGTATTGAATCATGTAAAAATGTTATCCATAAACCTTTTAGGTTTCTATTATATTTTAAATAAAAAAAATAAAAAATATATTGTGTGTACTCTTTTATATTTCGACTGTTTATATTTCTGTGTGTTCTTGTACATTTCTCTGTTTTCCTCGTATTTTTGACTGTAAATAAATTGTTGTGAAAAAATAACTTTTTAGTTATTTCCACACCTTTGTCACTTGCGCACATAACTTGAAACGAACCACTTCGTTTCAATAGGTGCTGTGAATTTATTTAATTTATTTTATCTCCTCAGTTCCAGCGAATCACATTTGGATATGGCAACACATCGGCAGTGGGGATTCTCCGTCGATACCTTTCCTACGTGCGTGGTCGGGCCTGGCTGTACCCTGGTGAGGGCGGAGCCTTCCTGAGGAAGGCCAAGGCGACCATGGACTACTTGAGCTTCCTCAACTCTTCAGTGGAGAAAGATGAAGCTGTGGAACCGTTCTTTAGCATCCTGAACCAGCTCCTGAAGTCAGAAAACGCTGTTTTGGATCAGCAGGTAAAGCCTTAATTATTTTACAAATACTTTTTAAAAAACTAGCGAAATTCATCCTTTTCGTGCGTTTCGTACCTCATTATTGTATCAAAAGAAATCAAATTAAATCTTATTTATAAATCAATCAATAAATTATAGATGTCTCACACGTCTCACGTCTCAACGTCTCACAGAGACGAAATTATGTTTTTATGGGAAAGTCTTAGGGTGTTCATAAGGCTTACGATCTATCATACGGTTGGCTTACACAATATAGCGTTCACCATTTCTACCTATAATAGAATACCATGTCTATTAAATTTTAGGAAGTTGTATATATTTAAACGATGACATGTTCCTTATATGTGTTTCAACAATCCTTAGCGTGACCGGCATCCAAAGCTTTTTCGTTCCACAGATGTCACTAATGAGATGTCTATTTATGATTTTTTTTTATATGTGCAATGAGATTCTTCTGAATTATTAGCATTACACTAGACTACGCCTGAAATATCATTTCAAATTTTTTATAACTCCTTTTTAGACCAGTATTTTCATTCGGAATATTTTGAGTTTGTCCAAATTTTTCGTCTCTGAAAGACATCTATAATTTATACTGATTGATTAATGATATTCCTGTGACAAAAAATCCAGTAGGTACTGTTTTGAAAAATTTGGACAGACTCGAAATATTCTTATTCATAAAATTCTCTATGTTTTAAATAGATACATATATATTTCTGAAACAAGGAAAATTAAATTATTTAATGAATTAATAAATTACCAAACCGGAAATGTTTTAGAAATTAGTAAAATTGTGATACAGTAAATACTCGTATTCGAAATTAAAGGACCCAAAAAAATATTCCAAATTATGCGGAAATTTAAGGTACAAAAAAATTGTGATGCGATTGCGGAATTCATTAATCAATGCAAAAAAGCCATTAATTTTTTGAAAAACGACTGTATTTTTTATTATTTATTTATTATTAATACATACATGGTACAAAATTTATTAAAATACAAAGATAATTCATACAATAAAATCGTATTACTCTCCATAAAAGAGCTGACGCTCGTGGTTATGGGAGGAGTAAATCACATCATATTATTTATGAGTATTAAAATTTTTATAAGAAAAGTATTAAACAAAATAGTAACAGGATAGTAAACAAAATATCAGGTATCAAAATTAGATGAAAATTAATACATGTAAGGGAATTTCAAGAATTTTTTTTGTTAAAGTTTTTTAGTTCATTTTTAAATGATGTAAAGTCTTTTATATTTTTAAATTTATCCGGTAATTAATTTTAAAAAAAATATTCCTACAAATGAATAATGGTTCTGGGCTGCGCTTGTTTTGTATCTGGGTAATTTTATATAATTATATATATTTTTTTAAATTTGTACTAATGATATTTTATCAAAAATTTCCATCACAGTAGGCACACAAGTCTATGAATAATTGGTTTGTAGGGAAGGTTCTAGGTCTTTTTAAAATAATTTTAATTATACTTTTTTGAGATAGATAGTGTGTTTAGTGATGTGTTGTATGATCCTCCCCACCCAATGATACCATATTGTAGGATTGATTGAATCAAAGCATAATACACAGTTTTAATTGTCTTAGGTGATACAATATTTGTAAGTCTAATGAATATATAATTTTCCTAACTCTTTTGACCAAAGCATTTATATGAGGCTTCCATTTCATATTAGTGTCTATTAAAATATCAAGATATTTTATTTCATGAACTTTTTTAATAGATATGCAAGTTTGTGCACATGTGAGTTTATGGTTAACATCATCTGCGTTTTTATAAATTATAGTATTAATATCTATTTGCATATTTGTATATCTGCATATCTCACGAAATCATTTCTAAAATGCAATATTTATTATGCAACTACAGAGATATTTCTACTACTACTTTAATCCACTACGAAATTAAACACACACAAACACATATACACACTAAACATATCACCAATACGACATCCAAGTAAGTAATTTTATAGATATTATTAATATTTTTAATATTTAAAGCTTTAACTTTGTGGTTAGACATTATAATAGAGTGTTAGTTAAATTAGTATAAATCACTACCAGATTTCAGGTCTACCGGTTTCGAGACGTACCTGTCTCTTCGTCACGACCAACACTACACTGCTATGTTCACAACACTATACACCACAACCAGAGTACTGTTAACCTTTCACCAATATTTATCACATGCGTATTAATCTCGTCAAAGACTAGCATGCACTAACTTGCCTACAGAACGAGATTGAATAAATCTGACATTCCTTCGACTAATATATACAATTGGATCTCCAGAGCTATGTGATGAACAATTTTTTATGTCTGTTAACAATACTGGTGCATTAATATACATTGCTTCAGGTTGTTTAATGGAAGCATATGAAATACCATTCCAGTGGAAAAATAGTACTGCATTTGACAGACGAAATAAATAACTCTCTAAACGAAAAACAAAAAATCGGAATAATATTCATAGATTTTAAAAAAGCATTCGACACGCTCGAGCACGACATATTATTAACAGAAATGGATGAATGTGGAATAAGAGGACCTCTAAAAAAATGGATGCAAAACTACATGACCAATAGAAAACTAACAGTAAAAATTAACAATACGAATAGCGAATTATGCAATATTGAAACAGGAGTTGTAACGGGATCAAGTTCGGGACCAATATGTTATATCGCGCACGTAAATAGTCTCCCAAATGTTATGAAAAACTGCTCAAAAAAGATGTTTGCAGACGATACATGCATATTATATGCAGACAAAAACAATAAAAAAATTGAAAAAACCTACAGGAAGACTTCGATCAAATCCTGAAATAGTCACATGATAATGGAATAATCATAAACATTAAAAAAACTAAATATATGTTAATACATTCCGCTTATACAAAAGACAAGGACAAAGATATGAAATTAATAGGGCATTCATTTGATTGTTTACATAAAAATCACAAAGATTGCAGCTGTGAACGCTTGGAAAAGGTAGATAAATATGTATACTTGGGACTAACAATGGACAAAAACTTCAACTGGACAGAGCACATAGAAGACACATGTAAAAAGCTAAGAACTCTACTAGGTAAATTCTTCCATCTCAAACATCGTATTCCAAGACACACACATTATTGCTTATATTATAGTTTAGTAGACTTAATTGTAAACTATGGCCTAAACAACGAAATATCCATCATACTTAGAAAAAGTAAAACAACTACAATTAAGAATTATTAAAACTATAGCAAATAAAAAACAAAAAGGAGCATGTAAGGACCAACCGGAAAACCTATTCAAAATGTGTAAAATCTTACCGATCCAAAAACAACTTGACTATAAAATAACACTGGAAGAATACGAGAAGGACAGTTTCAAAACACCAATACATCATGAATATACGACAAGACAAATAACGAATAAAAAACTAGAAATAAAAAAAACAAATAATTGTTATGGAGACAGAACCAAACAGTATGTAATTCCAAAATTATTCAACGAGCTACCGGATAAAATAAAAAATGTAACGGGACAAAAAAATATAAAAAAGACATTAAAGAAATACTACAGTGAATTGTGAAGTGGATAGGAAAAGCAAAATTAGTTTAATATAGTAGCTTATTATATAATATATCATAAATTAAATTCAATTAAGTAAAGAAATGTACATACACTTATTATAATTAAATCCTTGCGTTTAAACTGTAATTACAGTTTTGCAAGAGGTAATTTAAAATAAATAAATAAAATTAAAAAATAATATAAAATGTACCTATCAAAATACCCAATATTTTAAATTTAAATAATTCATTAATTATTTCAGGGAGTTCAAGAACTGCAGCAAGCTGTGGTGATGGGCGCTGCCTTGGGAGGAGGTCCTTCACTTCGCCTCAGTGAACTATCGGTGCACTGCGATTCCATCAGGCCTGGTACTGCCACCTATCATACGGAGTTTCCTTTTAGTAATACAAGGTAAAAAAATTTTACCCTATAATACAAATATAACAAGATGCCTTATATAATTTTGTCCTATAGAATAAAATTTTTATTTAAATTTCCCTTCTTTGAATTGTCCAATTGAAATTTTCCTGAATTGAGGAATATAAAAGCAATGACTTTTTCTCTTCTTCTTCAGCCTTCATCTCTCCACTACTGGGTACTGGCCTCTTCCCTACTCTTTCATCCTTCCTTGTTGTTTGATAATTGTAGGCATCTCTTTCCCCCCACAGCGGTTATGTCGTTGGCCCATCTCTTTTGAGGTTTTCCGATGCCTCTTTTATTCTATCATTATTATGACAATTACAAGCAATGACGGTAATATTAAAAAAAAAAAAAAATCTTTTGAATGCTGTCACTGAGGACAACTAATTTAGAATGTACCGAATTCGAAGATTTATAAGAGTTTTCCTTTATTTAAGGCGTGGTTCACAGGTTCAGAGCGGGCAACGGAATGAATCTGGTCCGCGCTTGACCGGTAGTCTGGCACAGATTTATTTATCCTAGGATAATTCTAATAATAAACTCAACAATTGTGATTCCAGCCATGACAGATGGGACAAAGAGAGCATCGATTTGTACCTGGAACCCATCGACGGAGCGAAACTGGTACCTAATAAATCCATACTGATGTTCATCAACTACAGGAACCTCACCAAGTATTTCACGTCACTCTACTACTCCACTGAAGTCAAGTGAGTTTCTTGATCTTTTTTTAACCAAGTTAAAAAAACAATATGCAATTATTATTATTATTAGTACATACTACAGTTTTTTCACAAAAAAATCAGAGTGTACAATGTTCACTGCTGATCTGGAATGTTTCAATGTTTGTGAGCAAGGCTTTCTTATTTATTTATTTATATATATATATTTTTTTTAAAATAGAGATTCTAACACGGAATTCGTGTCACATCAATATTCTTACTATTTTCAAATTAAGCTAAACGCTTGTTCTATGTAGGGATGGGCGTTGAATGGACGGACTAGTTGAAATCAACCGTTGACGTTGCATCGACGCGTCAACCGTTTACGTTTATCGCATGGACTAGTTGAATTCGTAGACGGTGGACAGCGGACGCCGTGGTCGGTGGACGATTCGAGATTAACGCAATGCAAAGCAACGAGCGAGAGCAAGACAAAACGTCTCCGTTTATTTCTCTCTCATCTCTCGCTGTCGACTTGTAGATGCCATAGACGTCATAGACGGCTCGACGGGTAATTTCATTTCAACTCTAAAGTACACTACCATAGAGTGCAGATCTGTGTACACGAACTATGACTAGAGATTTGAAATTTGAATACATGCGTAGGGCGAGATAGGCTTAATAAGCTATTATCTATTATTTTTTTACTTGATTTTTTGTGATGTCACGTGCGACGATTCGGTGAATTCCCAATTTTACGCTGTATAAAATAAAACAATTCTGTTTAATTATTTTATTTTTTATTGAACTATTATTAATTAACAGGCCGGCTAGATATTTTTCTAAAATCAATATTTTATTCGATCGATCTCGACTTCTTATATCTACCTGAAAAGGGATGCAAAAATTTAATTATTGTGTTATTTCCTTACTTTTCAACTTTAGCATATAAATGATAAACAAACTTGTAGGGAATAAAATTTTCTATACCTAACTATGGTCCTTATTCAGGAGTCCAACATTAATTATTATATATGTGGCGTCTGGCTGCAAAACCGCCACGTTGCATATATATGAAATGTTCAGGAATCAAAAAAAACGTTTTAAGTATTTCCCTTACACATTTTCCTGTTTTTTATTATTTTACTTGATACATATTAAGGATGTGTTAAAATCTGCATACCAATTTTAAAGATTTTCTTTGTTGTTTCCGCAATATAAAGATATATTGATTGCAAAGTGGCGGTTTTGCTACCCACCGCCGGTCGATTTTGTCGATAGAGTCGATTTTGCTACCGAACGATCGCGAGAGGCGCGCTCGCGGACGATCACGTGTCGACTTGCCGACTTAACTCATTGCGAACAATACTGCGATTGAAAATTAAACAATGAAATATATTATTTTATAAATATTTTATTTGTGATTAACAATAGATGCAAAAATATTTTAAGAATTAAAATTTAGTGCATGTTTTGAGTAAGGAATATGGATTAAATATATTTTAGATAATATGTAAATAATGAACCAACAATCATGGAAACAAAAATATTTTTAGATTTAACAATAAGTCCGTATCACTTCTCGAGACCTTTACTACGACACCAAATTTAACAATGATATAATATATTTTTAAATAGGCAATTATTTCATCGGCGATTAACGGAGTTTATAAAAATATTTTAATGATTAAAAATTGATCTTCGAGTACAAAAATTTAATAAATTAGGCACATTGTTTTAATTATTTTAAAAACTAAAAACAATAATAATCTTAAGAATTAAATAAGAGTATGGAAATAAAAAAATAAAATATATGATCATACCTATATGCCTATATAGGCTGTCTTATAGTAAGTAGTAAAATTTACTTTACATTTTACTTTAAAATTTACTTTAAAAATTAATTTTACAAGTGGGTTTCTGTCTTAATAAAGAGTCGAAAATGCTCAAGCAACCATGACCTAATATCAAAAGTTATGGAGATATGCAATATCAAAGTTTGCATTTTTTTTTTCAATATTTCCGACTTAGTTTAGGCAAAAAGTTAAACTATCATTACAGGAACTTAAATTGATTATGAAAAATTGATACAAAAATCGAAAATATTATTTTTTACGAGGTGTACACTATGTAACAGAGCTAGTCCACAATACAGTTGCCGGCAAACTTCTTGAAATTCTTTGACGTGGTGGGGGAATGCGCAGAAGACGAAATTTGGGTCTCTTTGGTGGAAAGGTAGATGCGCAAACTTCCCCCCACTACGCCGTAGAATTTCAAGATGTTTGCCGGCTACTGTACCTGATAGGTAGATTTCTACTTTAATTATGATTCGAAAATTTTTAAGCAACCGTGACCTAATATCAATAGATAAGGAAATATGTGACATTAAAATGTGCATTTTTTTTTTAATATTTCGGATTTATTTTTTTAAAACGTTGTACTTTTACTACAGTAACTTATATCAAATATAAACAAATTATTCCCTTTTACACAAGTTAAGCAAAATAATAAATACCCTGCAATTCTAATTGGAAAAAATAAAATTGGAACTTTTGCAAGATTTTTATAATCTTATTTAACTTGTACTGAAAAAAATTAATTTTTCGTAATTTATATAAGTAACTGTAAATATAGTTCAACTTTTTGTAGAAAATAAGTCGAAAATATTTTTAAAAAAATGCAAACTATTATTGTTAGCTCATGATTGCTTGAAAAATTTCGACTCATTATCAAGACAGGCAATTAATTTCGTTTATAAAAAATTCATGCACTGCAATACAAATGAAATAAAATAATAAAAACCTTGTGAAAACTTCTATTTTCAATTTTTGCAAGGTTTTTATAATTTTATTCGACTTGTATTAAAGCGAATGAATTGTTCATAATTTGTATAAGTTACTGTAACGGTAGTTCAACTTTTTCACTAATTTAGTCCCAAAAAATTATAAAAACGTTTATATAAAAATTTCATCCTTTTCATATCATAAATCTGTTTAGATCTTATTAGATTATCTTATTTCACCCAGAGTGTAAAGTCTCGTACTTCTAGCTACGAGACACCTCGATAATATTAGGTAACATTTGCCGCGCAACGGCTAGTACAGACGATAGCCAATTGCAGATGCCAATGGCCGCGCAGCAGCCACTTGCGGCCTCGCGGTCGCCAGTATAAGTAACGCCTAGCAGCAAGCAATCGGTGAATAAATTTAAAAATTATTTAAATTTATTCACTTCAATACAAATCAAATAAAATGATGAAATATCTACAGAAACTGAAACTGAAGGCGATAATGATAATGATGATGATGAAGATTTTATGCTGATGGTGTATGTTATGTTAGATGCAATAAATACTTATTTTTGTAAGTTAACTCTATTTTACCTATAATAAAATAAATTTATAGTAAATCCAATCGCACGGTCTTTAAAGTGTCAACAAAAATATTCAAAAATGTGCCCAAAGCGGACTTTTTAATGTGATAATTCTTTCCTATTTCGCTTTTGAAAGTTACATTTATATCCATCCTTGTTTACTTCATGCTTTAGTACACTGTCTTTTGGTAATAAAAGATGTCTACTTCTAGTTTTTATGTAAACATTTAAGGTAATCAAAACACGCGTTATCTGCGACAGACGACGTTTCTCCATATTAAATCTCGTAGCGGGGCTCCATTCTGATTGGTCCGAGTGAATAGTGTCGGTTCTGCATCCCACTTTGCGGCAACGTGGCGGTTTTGTTACTCACCGT
>JADDOH010002212.1:0-45012 GCA_016648135.1 Agrypnia vestita
TAAAACCCGATGTAAGGTCTAAAGTTGTAAAATATTTAGAATTGCCTAATTGTTCTAATATTTCGGAAATTTGTGGTAAGGGATACGAATCTCCTATCGTTATTTCATTAAGTTTTCTATAGTCGATCACCAGTCTCCATTTCTTTTTACCAGATGCATCAGTTTTCTTTGGGACAACCCACACTGGAGAATTCCAAGGGGATGAAGATGGAATTATAATGTCTTCTTTTAAAAGTTTTTCTACTTGCTTATCAACGTCCTCTTTTAAAACGTAAGGATATCTATAAGATTTAACGTTTATTGGATTAGACGAGGTCGTTGGAATTTCGTGCATGACCACATCAGTTGAAGTTAAGGTATCACCTTCTAGATAAAATATATTATTAAATTCTTCGCAAATATCAAGTAAACAATTCTTTTCAATCTCATTTAGATGAGATATTCTTAATGAATTCCGTAGAATTTCTAATCTATTTGCTTTGAAGTTATCATTCTTTGATATTCTTCGTATATTTGCACTTTTGCTTATCTCCGGCATTGGTTCTAATATTGTTTCAATTTTATCGATTTTAATTTCTTTATCACTAGAATTCAATATTGACGTGTAAGCAATATTGTCACTGTTTACTTTCACAATACTTGGACACAAATGGACGTTCTCTGATAATTCCTTATCAGGGCAAATTCCTTCCTTTATTTGGTGGTTTAATATGTGAATTTTAATTATTTTCTCCGTGCGCGGCGGAATAATTTGTACACAACACTCAACATTATTTGAATTATTATTGAATTTATTTTCATTATCATCATTTTTCGATGCATTTTTAATAATTTCTTTGTTAACTTTATAGTTATTAATATTTTGATATGACGATCTTGATTGAATTTCTTTTGATTTGGAATTTTCTTCCTCAACAATAATTTTATTTTTTATTTCAATTGATTTTTCAGATCGTTTATTATTTTCATTGATTGTATTTAAATTTTCACAATTCGGTGATTGTGATAGAGTCTCCTTCGACTCATAAAAATAATTTCCTATCGTTTCGGAATTCGAGTGATTTTTATTTTGTTCACAAAAATATGGTACGTTCAATTGGCGACACGATCTATCCATATTGTATGCTTCCTGGATCGGTGATTCAGAATAAGCATTGTGATACAACATTGGGATTGATTTATCCTTTATAAGTAGATGTCGACTACGATAGTATACATTACACCTAAATTTTTTCAGAAAATCGTTACCAATGATACCGTCAAAAGGAATTGGAAAATCACTCTTTACCACGTGAAAAGGATAATTAATTATCTCGTTTGCTATACTAATTTTTAAATAGACATAACCGAGAGTTTTATTAGGATTTTCTTGTGAGGAATCTATACCTCTAATTAATAAAATTTCATCCTTGTTAATTTTTATATTTTCTTTTAAATCGTTTAATTTTATTAAACTAATGTCTGCACCAGAATCAATTAAAAAATTGTTCATATCTTTTATAGAGATGTTATTAATTTTAAGATTTACATAAGACGTGAAAAAAGCGTTGGTTAATGTTCCTATTCGGCCTGATTTATGCACGAGAGATCCTTTAGACTGGCCAGTTCTAAAGTCTCTTACGCGTTTAAATTATCCGAATTATGATTTGTTTTATTATGATTATGCTTTTGATCATTTTTAAATTTTAGTTTAAAACAGTTTTCTATAGAATGATTATTTTTCTTACAATATTTGCAAGATAAGTTATTATTATTTTTATTATTAGCAGTCGTCGTATTGGATGATGATGAAGCTTGTGCTACATAACGAACGTTAGGCTTCTTATTTTTAAATCTACAATCAAATGTGTTATGGTTGGTTTTATTGCAGATTTTACAATATTTACTATTAATATTATTAGAGTTATTTTGAATATTTTGATATTTTCTTACAACATCTCTTGATTTGATTTCTTGTTCTTCAGCTAGTGCGACCGATATTGCTCTTTCTAGAGTGTCTGGTTGGTGTGTTTTCACTGGTAGAATTAATTCTTCTTTTAGTCCGGTTATAAAAACACACTTAGCTTGGGATTTTAATAGATCTATGCAAGCTTCTCGACCGTCACTTGACGTATTTTCTGATAAATTATTTAATAATTTTATATAGCAATTTTCTACCCTAGTAGAATACGAAATGACATTTTCGTTTGGTTTTTGAGTACAGGAATTTAATTCGATTTGCCATTGATTGTTTGTTCGTTTATCTGAATACGCGGCTAGTAAATGTGATTTTAACATAGGAAAATTTTCAAAGTTTCTATTTCTTATTAGTGCTCTAGCATTACCAGTAATCTTACTTTCTATTAATGTGTACAAAATATTTTCTAAATTTTTATCTATTAATCGAAGGGCTTTTTCACTATTGTCCAAAAACTCGAAAAGTTTTGTTTTATCTCCATCAAATTTGATTAACATCTTCTCTGCAATATTTAAATCTATACACTTGTTGATTTTGGTGGTTTCTTCTTTCTTTACAGACATCTTGAAGTATTATTATTTCACTTATTAATTTTTATTTCTTGAATATGTTGATAGTTTAAAACTTGAGTTTTGAATGTTTGAACACAAAATTTGCACGGGGAGTGAACACAAACAATGATTGCGACTTACATGAATAAAGTTGTAGTTGTCTTCATCTTCTTCCTTCTAGCAGCAGACTCGCTTCCACAGCACAGGTAGATGAGTTTGAAAAGGACTTGAACTCTCTGGATTTCAGTGATCTATCAAGACTTTTCCTGGACGTTGCCTTTGGGATATATATGATACTTGGTTGAAATATCAATCCCACTTTACTTCTGACACCACTGTAAACGACCCTCTTCCGTCTCTTCCAAAGGGTCTTATTTAACAGAAATAATACTCTAACACGATGGTTGAGATTACTTTTTATTTTGGATTAATTACAACAATTAATAAAAGCACAATTACATTGATGTGAACACTCCCGTAGTCAATCTACTTCTACTGAATCTATGTGAAGACTGATCAATAATGCAACTAGTTAGAGACAAGACTCTGCTTATATGGGATTCTAATCCAAACAATTAGGATGATAAGTATGGAACATCGGGCGGCTCCGGGTCAAAGTTACTTTATGATAAGACCGGGGTCGTTGTAGGGACTCTAATTGATATTAATATTAGAATTTACATTTCTGTTTACAAAACTAAAATGTTTATTCCATGTTTATCATTCCTATACAATGTTGATTTATATAATGGTTGGTATAGGTACATTACAATATTATTTTAATAATTGGATTTTTAATATTGGTTTGGCAGGAACAATGGGGCAGCCCTGTTGTTCATGTAACATAAATTTAAACACGCATCTGATTCAATGTGATTCGTGATAAAGAACATCGTTGCCATTGTAATAAAAATAATTATAATATTATGTATTATTGATAAAGCTAATGTTAACACATAATAAAAAACTTATTGGAACTTGTATGGTCAATACAATGCAATATCTAATAATGGTCTAATTTAGAGTACGAATATTAGCTGTGGTATGAATATTAAAAGTATTGCTAAATAAATAAATACAAATAATATTCATACTAAAACTAAAATAAATTAATTACCAAATAAATATGTGTAGTTGCACGGTATATTATTATTTACGAATTTTGTGATGCTGCCTGACATCTATAATTTTTTGCGATAATTGATCAAATTGAAAGTGGTTTGAAGAAAATTCGATAGATGTCCGCCTAAATATTTTTTGGCTTCGGTACGAATAGAAAGAAGTTTTCTGCTTTCGTCGCGAGATCGTCTATTTTATTGCAATACCGTACATTTCTACACGGTTTAAATTGGAAAAAACTTAATAATTATTAATAATAATAAGACTACTTAATGTTGTTCAAAACATTTAATATATATTTTTAGATTACTTTTTTACTGATCTGATCTAGGACGATTCCACAACTGGTTGAGTTTAACCAATAAAATTAAACTTGTTATATAATAATTTTAGGTACCTACCTAAATATGTTACGCAAAATTATTTTATATGATGTATTTGTCAAAATGTCTATCTTCAAAGTTATCGCTACAGATATTAAAGATAAAAATATATCTTCATGGATTTACCTAATAATAACTAGAGGATTAAGCATAATAATTCCGTTGTCTGTCTGTCTGTCCCCGTAACTTCCGTAATTTCGTTCGAATTCACGGCTAAAAAAAACAAATTAAACGGCCGGAGATGAGGCTTGAACATCGGGCCAGCAAACCCAAACCGGTCGTTCGACGCATGTTGCTACGGCCGCCTCTCTGTTTATCGCCAAAAAGATGCTATAAATATATACTAGGCCTTAGCAAAGACGCGAAACAATATTCCGTCATTTTTGACGGGTTGCAGCTAGTAAATTCATAACCATTGATCTGCAATGTCAAGTCACATCCCATGAGAGAACACGGAACACGAGGAAAAGTTCTTACGGTGCCTGTATAACAAATTTGTCTGAAATCAATTTTTATTTTTTTATTTTTTTTATTAAATTTATTTGGTAAATGTACAAACTTAAGAGTATTCAATATAATATAATTAATACACATTTATATTACACGCTTACCCACTTTTAAATGAGAATTTATTCTCGTGTTTAAAAGTGGGGGCGTTGTCATCATGTAAGTATATATCTATTGTTAATGTAATCGTTAGTGTAAGACATTAGATTAAATAAGTAAGATATAGAGAAAGAAACATTAGATACAAATTAAGACATTAAATTTAAGTAAGATATTTACTTTGTAACTTTATTTCTTATTCCTAAGTGTTTTCGAACATTGCGTATCCGTTTTGTTTTTATCGAATGTTAATTTGTGCTTTTCATATTTTTATATTAAGTTGTCTTTTATAATGTCTATCTTGCATTTTTATTTTTTCTATCTCCTTTTTTCTTTTATATAAACTGCAGAAAATACTTTAAAATGTGAGGCGGTTTACATAGAACGGGCCTAGCTAGTCTAAGCGGTAAATCGCCAAATTATATTCTGAATATATTTTGTGTGAACAAATAAAAAACTAACCCATAAAAACCAAATTTTTATTATACTCCCTTTCTCATTTACTAGTGGAAACTGGTTTGGCGCTTAACCTACGCATTGGACTTCGGTCGGGCGACGCTACGAAAGGGAGTAATAGAAAATTTCCAAAATTCCAAAATTCCAAAATTATACTATAATCAGGTTTAGTGTCTACCAGATGCGTCGCAATCTCCATACAACTTACTAAGTTGTATGAAAAAACCAATAAAAATTTGAAAAATTCCAAAATTATGCAATAATTATTCATTTTTTAAGGAAAATTTGATAGATCTTCTTGATCGTTGCCACGAGTCTGCTTGCAAAGTTTCAGCTCGATTGGATCACGGGAAAATGGTTAAAAATCGATCCAAAGTTTTTTCGTCAGACAAGCAATTAACCAACTAGGCGCTACGAGTTAAAAGAAAGGGAGTAAAAAAAGATTTGGTTTTATTTCTATAGACGCATAAAGAAAGTTTCCTGGATGGATAGATTTACGAATATTGAAGTTCTTCGGCGAAAGGTAAAGGCCGAGAAGTGTTGCGGACCATCAGGACAAGAAAGTTATAGTATCTCCAACGTATTTATTATACAGGGTTATTTGTAAAATATTAATAACCTCGCAGGACTATATTTCTGCCTTGATTATGAGTCGAAAAGCTATTATGACCTAATGTCAATAGTTAAGGAGATAAGCGACATCAAAGGTTGCATTTTTTTTTCAATATTCCTGACTTATTTTTTGTAAAACGTTGGAGTATCACTACAGTGACTTATATCGAATACGAAAAATTCATTCTCTTTAATAAAAATCAAAAAAATAATAAATACCTTTGAATTCCAATTGGAAAACATTCCAATTGGAATTTTTTCAGGGTTTTTATAATTTTATTGAACTTGAATTGAAACCAATGAATATTTCGTAATCGATATGAGTTACTGTAATGATAGTTCAACGTTTTACAAAAAATAAGTCAGAAATATTTAAAAAAAATGCAAATTTTGAAGTCGAATATCTCCTTAACTATTGACATGATAGGTCACAATAGCTTGAACATTTTCGACTCATAATCAAGGCAGGTGTTTCGGACAGGAATTAGAAGTTCGAAACGATCGCCGTGGAACGGTGGCGTCATCACGAAACAATGCCAGTTGTGTATGTTTATGTAAACATATGAAATAAAAGACTTTATGTGACACACTATTTTTTGGACTCTATGAATAATGTTTATTATTATAGATTTAAATATTGACATATACAATGTAATATTTATGGATTTTTGTCACATCTTTTATTTTTTAATAAAGAGAGTAAATCGCTTGCAAAGCGATAGACGATACGCTTTTCGAAGCAATCAGCCGTTCGCGGCATTTTTGACTGACATATGGTCAGTATGGAAATCGAAATATTTTCCAAATATTTCTGGAATTTGACCCGCTCACGAGGCGTGATAATTTAGACTGGGATATACATTTCCGAGAACCAGCCAATTGGGTGCGCCCGGCTGGTATTCCGAAGATTAAAGTGGGGCGGCAGGCTGCAGACTGACCGTTCCCCATATCGCTTGCATCTGATTTACGGGGACCCAGCCCGTAAAATCAGAGTCTTGTCGCACAAGACCGACTGGACGTAGACTGGCGGAGGAGCATCATTACTAAAAAGTGCGTGGAGCACCGTACACACAAAATATAAATTAAACTTTACAAAATTCTTCAAAAAATAATTTTTATTAAAAACACAGGAAAAGTCAAGAAACACATAGAAAACATAAAAAGGGGAATTAAAAATAGTGGCCCTAAAATGGACCTTTTACGCTCAACATAAGCGCAATCGCTAATATCGACCCCACCGGCCGAGCGATACCGTGCCGAAAAAGATGACTTTCAGTCAAAATCGAATATTGGCCGCTACAGCAGTCCAATTAAACTAAAACTTTCTTTATTGTATTCTTCCAGTAAATATCTATACAAAAAGTATATATTTACGACTACAAATTACATCAGAAACGTAGGGGGAATTTTGTTTGATGAAATTGTTTATAACTGACATAATATTAATTATTCACTCATTAAACTATAGTCAAAAGACGCCTTATAAAATATACTTCATAATTATTACACAAAAATTCATGTATCTACTTAAGAACTATTTTTTATTGAATTTAATGTAACTAGCCGATTGCACTCGGTACATAACTTGTAATAACTCTGTTAATACTACCTTGCGGGTCCCATAGACTGTGTTAGATTATCAGCAAGGTTTAGTGTTGTATAAATTAACATGATTTACGTCTCAAAAAGACGATGAAACTATTTTTACGATTTTTTATGTCGGAGCAAAGTGCTTTCTGCCGATCTCCGCAGCCAATCGTCAGACTGATTAGTACCAAAATTCACTCAGAGATGACGCGAGCGCTGAAATCGGCAAAGCAAGCTTTGTGATTGGCTGATTGTTTTACAATGGAGTTATGGAAGGGATTTTGTAATTTGGCTATATAAACAGTTTCATAACGGCGTGCAATTCAGTACACCTGAAGGTGCTTTAAAAGCCTATCGGACCACTTTTACCAGTCTTTCATTTCTCTCTACCTACTATGATCACCCTGCTGACTACTTGGACTTTCTCTGGATCTTCTTTGGCCCTTTTAAGGCAACCTCTACTACATCGGCGTTTCTAGATTGGTTTTATACGACTTTGCCATCTGAAACTTTCGGTGCGTTTCTTCGAGTTTTGGGCACGTGGAACCAAACTATCTTTTGCGTGTTCCTGTCCGGAATAGCAGGAATATAGGTTATCGAGTCCTGCGAGGTTATCAATGTTTTACAAATAATCCTGTATATACCAACTCATCGTGCAGGGGAAAATAAATAGAAAAAGAAGCGTAGGAAGACGCCTCATCTCATGGCAACGTAACTTGAGGGGCTTAACTTTACTGATTTATTCTGTGCGGCGGAATAGTGTCGTGATCGCCGATATGATCACCGACCTCCGATAGATGGCACTATAAGAATTATAAGTTACCAATCATCGATACATCCAGATACAAAACTCACATAACGGTTATTACGTAACTAATTAAAATACCATCACTAATGTGCGCTGAATGTGAGCGTTGATGGCTACAGCGAAGGGAAAAACTACATTTAAAAATGAAGACTACAACACACACACCTTCTCCAGCTTGAAGACTACAAAGTGTACACTACATTTGTAGTAAAAACTACATGAAGTGAACTAATTGTAGTACTACGAAATTGTAGTAATAATGAAGTGAACTAATTGTAGTACTAATGAAGTGAACTAATTGTAATACTACAAATTTGTAACGACCTACAAGAAGTACTTCTTGAAAAGTGTGCTACTAGAAAATTTTTAAAACCGTGGGGGAGGGGGAGTCGACTTCCCAAAAATTTCACATAAAAAATGTACTACTTAAAGTATGTACTCGTACTTTGGGTATAGTTTGTGCTCTACACTTCAAAAAGTGTGAAGTGTACACTTCAATGTAATGTAGTACTACATTGTAGTAGTTAGCACAGAGCGGACCCATCACTAGTTGGTTGAACACCGTTCGTTGCCCAAACTTCCAAACGCACAGTTGTGTTGGAACAACTTTGTTCTGTGAACAATTTCGTAGAATATTTCTCCAATTATGGATATGTTGTCCTAGGTAGAGATAATTACCGACAATTATGTATATGTAACGAGCCAAAAAAGTCATTAATCCTTACTTTTGTCAGTCTTTTCTAAATTAATATCATACAGCGAAGTTTAGCGACATTTCGCTATAAAATAAATAAGAAAGACATCTCTAAGCCCGGGCTCGGCTATTTACCGCTCACTACTGCGTAGTTTTCAGTCAATTAAGTTCGAAGTCGATTCTTCCATAAAAACAAACGGCGAGAGCACCCCCTACGTTTCCCCTTTCGAACACGAGGAAAGTAAACCATATTTAATACGAAGCACTTACAGCGTTATAGGCCTCGCGATATTTTATTTTTACATAACAACGAGTTGCGCTATAAAATACCGATCGCGGAATACATCAGACAGAGGGGCGAAGAACAAGAAAAAGCTGCCAAAATTCTTCACAAGTGTATGTCATCTTAATGGGGCGTAAGCCGGATTTATTCCCCGGTACCTACGTACGCTATATTTGACAAGTTCCACATTGCGCGGGAGAGTTCCGCGCTCGCGTTCATCTTTTTCCATTTAAAAACAAAACACATAAAAGTGATTTACGTCGCGCAATTTTGATACTCCTGTGAGGAGCTGAGCGTCACGAGTCAGTACGATATTCACTTGAGGAGCATTTGGGCTTAGGGGGAGGGCGAGGGAGACAATACCGCGTCCCGGGCGTCGGTGACATCCCGGGAATTTTACATGTATGAAAATTTAAGACTTTATACTGTGGCGGAACAATGCGCCAAAACCAAACACTAGCGACATCTCAGGGCCAGCAGGAGAAGAGTCGAGAAACCGACGGCCTACCCACAGAAGCGAAAGACAAGGATTCGCTCTGCCGCCGCCAGTCAAGACGTCACGTTATTACATTGTCGGGAGTGCGTGTTCTTCATGCAACTTATTAGCGCGCGTCAAATATTTCACCTAGTCCGCGACGTAGCACAAATAATACTTAAACTCAATTCATTAATTTTTATATGTAAATATTGAATATATGACTTAACATAATAACTCTTTTATTTGGCACCCGTCGCCTGGCAGAGTGATCGTGGTAGTGGTAGGTACCTGTGGGAGCGGTTGGGGTAAGTACAAATCTGGTACTTCAATGTAGGGTACATCCGAGCTGTCATCTAGCTAAAATGTGTAAGATGGCATGGAAAAGTACATATTAAATACCACCCCGCCATAATACAAAAATCACACCGTAATTTCCATAATTTTAGATAAATAGTTTGTGTCTTGGCTAAATTATACAAAATAAAACTGGCCAGACGGATATCTGCGCTGAGATTTAAACAGCAAGCTGGGAATTTGTTACCAATGTTAAAGTTGCATCAGTACCTATTGTTAATTTTTTTCCCTAGCGTAATAAAGGGTCCTGATTACATAAATAATGTAAAATTTTGTCGCAAGCAAGTTTAAAAGCAGTTATTCCAATTTAAAAATCGTAATGATTTCCTTAGTAAGTTTGGCAAATCAGCCATTTTATCTATACGATACGCGAACTATCGACAATAATTCAATGATTAAAAATGGAAAAGGCTGAGTTTCTATGAATAAAACGGCAAAAACATATAATTTGTATGGGCATCTATGGCGTGTAGTGTCAAAAATATATAATTTTTAAACTTAAGTAACTGTTTTTAAACTTGCTTGCGACAAAATTTTACATCATTTATGTAATCAGGACCCTTTATATACGCTAGGAAAAAAAATTAACAAAATTGATGCAATTTTAACATTGGTGACAGTAGCCGTAGGCTGGAGGAATGACAGCTGAGATGGTGCTGGTACGTAAGACGGAGACACCAG
Organism: Agrypnia vestita; assembly: GCA_016648135.1. NCBI lineage: Eukaryota > Metazoa > Arthropoda > Insecta > Trichoptera > Phryganeidae > Agrypnia > Agrypnia vestita. The sequence continues at coordinate 10,570 of JADDOH010002212.1, forward strand.
ATCACACGGTCAAGCAGGCAATGTCTATGGAGCTTCATCGACAGTCATCCAGAGGAAGACCAAAGTACTCCTGGATGACTCAATGCTCCAAAATCTTACAGAGAAAAATCCTGGATGAAAGTGATACCCAGAAACGAAGAAGATACAGCCTGAGAACTAGAAGAGCAGACCCTAATAGCCTAGGCAGTGAATTGGGACAGTGCAAGGAAGAAGAAGAAAAGTCGGGGATCTGCGGTATCAATATATATGTGATTTATAGTCGGACGTCTCAGGCCAGTTGGTACAAAAGACGTGTCAATATTATTATACATTTATGAGTATCAGCTAAGAGGTGTTTACCACTCTATTACAACTGTGATGATTATATTTACTTTTCTGAGGTAATAAAATCATAAATAGGCAGGTAGGTACTGTGTGCATCATAATAGTTGACAGACATATGGGAATAATAATGATAATAATTTATTTCTTTTTTGTTTACATATTTAAAGATGACAAACATTTTATAGTGTTTACAAATATGTATAAATGACCATGTATCATTGTTGCTGAGGGTCTTGACAGTCAAGTAAACACTACATTTGACGCCCTGCCTGCTACACTAGTATTTTAGTGTATTATAGCAGACAGTGCTAATCCAGTAGTTACAGTGTAATGTGCAAGAATATTTATATAGAGCAGTTATTATATGAATAAATTTTAATGCAAAAAAATAATGATAAAAGTTAATTCTATACTATAGACATTAACAAAAAGATGTAAAGATGTTGGATCGTGAATAAAAGAAAATATATAAAAGTAGTTAAAAAATTAAAATATTTGTTCATATAAGTAGGAGATTTTCAAATTTTTCTTATATCTTGGCTTTTAAAAGGTTTTGTGCATGCTTTCTTCCTTTTTTATGAAGTCAGAATTTCACCTTTGAAGAAAAACATGCGAGACTATGGCTAGGTACGTGTTTAGTTTTGTGTTTAGAATGTTGAATATTTTTGGAGCTTGGAAGAGACGAAATCTTTCTGAAAAGGTTTTGATGAATTTTGGTACAAGATAGGCATAGTTCACCTGTGCCCTTGTTAAGTGAGAGTGACCATTGAAATGAGAAATAACCATTGAAACAAATTGAAAATATTGATTTCCGGGCGTATTCTAGCCTATACGTTGAATAATTCAGAAGTTTATCAAATATATACATTAAAAAGAATATTTCTTAACACTTCACATTAAAAATATAGAAGTATCATTACCAGCTGCGAAATCTATGTATACGATTTCATGAGAAGACAACAGGTGTTGAAATACACGGATGATTCCTATTTGAAACATATATATAGCTTTCAAAAATTCGATGTCTGGATGTTCTTACGATGGAATTGGTGAACGTTGCATTGTGTAGAGCAGGTGTGGCGAACCTAGGGCACGCGTGCCAGAGGTGGCACGTTTTAGAATTTGGAAGAAACGAACGATTTCCCAGTTCAAAAATATTTTTAAAATTTTTTAAATAATTCAATTTGGCAATAATTGAAAGCGATCGATTAACGAACATAATTAATAAATATGCAGAAGAAGAAATAATGAGACATTGGAACGCCATTACAGAAATCTTTAGCGATTTAAAGAAACTAGCTAGAGCAATATTATCAATTTTCTCTTCCGCATTGCTTGGGAGTCATCATTTTCAGAAATGAATTTCATAAAATGTAATTCAAGAAAAAGAATCACTGATGAATCCAGTTGGTCGTGTGTATTGCTAAAAGTGACGAAATGTGAACCAGATATTAAGAATTTGTCATCGAATTTACAAAAGAAAAAATCTCATTGATAAATAACTAATGTGTAATTGATTACGACTTTATTTTTAAGAAACTATATTGTAATTTTTAAGCTTGTAAATATAATTCAGAATTAAGAACATTTTCACTATTTTGTTAAATCTTTTACTGCATGGGCACGCCACACAATCGAGAAATAATTAGGAGGATTTTTGGCACGCGGATCCAAAAAGGTTCGCTACACCTATTGTAGAGTGACCACTTGAGCCTGCTCGTTTAGGTTGTAAGCTCTGGGCCATCGGACAAAAGACAGAGGCTTCGTCTCTGTGAGATTTCAATAATTTATGTTAAATGTTTTTTTTCATTTTATATTTCTATACGTCTAAACAAAACACCGTATATATTTTATTTTATCACATAAAATGTATCCTTCCAGTTGTTTGAAAATTTGGATTCTTCAGAATCCTGTCTAGTTTAATTACATCGCTTAATTAATAATATTACGCCTCTACCTAGCGCTCCTGTATATAAGGTATAATGAGTAAACACTACGGATTTTCATAGCAGGTGTAAAACATTGTTTTGCTTCAATAACTCAGCGTCCGTCATAAATTGTATTAGGTGCCTACCTGGTTGATCTTCAACGTACACCGGTAATTGGGTTTTACAATCTCCAGTGGCCATCTAAATGTAATTTTAAAAATTAATTAATTAGATGTATTTTATCAAGGGCCCTTTAGTTATGAAAACAGTGGGATATTATTTATGTTAAAAAAACGTTATTTACTCAAAAATATCAAAAAATTCTCTCAGTTGGGTAATTTATTATTTGAAACAAAAATAAAATTTATCGTTGTATATTTTGTATTATATATTAAAATTACTTTCCTCATAAATTCGATGTTTTCGATATTAGATAAATATACTCTAATACTACTCTAAAATACACTTACAAACAAAAAAAAAATTTTTACAATATTTTTATATAAAAGTACGTTCTAAGAACACAGTTACTGGATTTGGTCCCCAGAGGGATGATTAATTAATTAAGGGTAAATTATAGAAGTCTCACACAGACGAAGCTATTTATACAGGGTGTAACAGAACTAGTCCACAATACTTTACAGGAAGATTCCTGCCTGGATAATGAGTCGAAAATGTTCACGCAACCATAAGTAGTAAAGTCAATAGTTAAGGAGATATGTGATGTCAAAGTTTTCATTTTTTTCAATATTTCTGACTTATTTTTGGCAAATCGTTGGAACATTATTACAGTAACCTATATCTAAGATGAAAAGTTCATTACTCTTAACACAAGTCAAATAAAAAATTTAAAACCTTCTAATTCCAATTGGAAAACATTCCAGTTGGAATTTTTCAGGGTTTTTAATATTGTATTTAGCTTTCATGGAAAAAAATGAATTTTTCATAATCGATATAAGTTACTGTAAAGATAATTCAATGTTTTCTAAAAAATAATTCAATAATATTGAAAAAAATGCAAACTATGATATTGCATAACTCCATAACTATTGATATTAGGTAATGGTCGCTTGAACATTTTCGCTCATAATCGAGGCAAGAATCTACCTGTTAAGTATTGTGGACTAGATAAAAGTGGATGGTAGTCTAAACCATCGTAGAAGAGACTTCCATCCACTTATCTCATATATAAATAGCTTCGTCTCTGTGAGACTTCTATAATTTATCCTTAAATAAAAATATATTTTTCAAAATGACCCAAACGGCAAACCCACACGAACAAGCAAAACAATCTTACAAAACACACTTATATGGGCAAAGCAGTTTCGTACAAACTACTGTCGAATCAAACTCAATAACACAGAAAAGTTTAATTGAATCGGGTAATAAATTGCGACGAAAATATGAAATTACTAATAAAATCGTGGATTTAAATTACAGGCAGACAAAAAATTGGTTCTTTCACCCAAACAAATTAATGCCTTTATAAATATTTTCGATGTGTATAGCGTTAACTTTTTGGTTGGACATAATTATTAATTTTAATTAAACAACTTTGTATTAACCACTTATATATATAATAACTACTAATTCTACGTCTACCGGTTTCGATACCACTGTAATTGATGAAGATACGGTGGTATCGAAACCGGTAGACGTAGAGTTACTAGTTAAGTGGTTAATACAAAGTTGTTTAATTAAATTTAACCTTTATGAATAACTTATTTCTGAACATTTTTTATTGCTGTATTTGTATATTCATAAATAAATTTTTAAAAGCTCGAGACAAAGCTATTTATAGAGGAAACGTGTATTAAAGTCTTTATAGGGTGGCCCAGGGCTAATGACTTGTATGAGCTGGCTTAAATGATAAATTTGCACAATGCAACGTTCACCAATTCCACCGTAAGAACATCAACACAAATTTTTGAAAGTTATGTATATGTTTTAAATCAGTTTCTTTAATATATTGGAATTGAATATGCCAGAGACATCTATGCTCCTTCCCAGGACTTAGTACACATAGATTTCGCCGCTGGTAATGATATCTCTATATTTTATTTGTATTTTTTTCACTTTATTTTTATATATACTATACACATAATTTTTTGTATGCCTAGTACGAAACACTTGTAAATATCTAAATTGCACACACAATTTGTAAATGATGTCTGTCTCAACACAGATAGTTCTAGCAAGACAAGCAAAGTCCAGTCCAAATGGTGTATCACGTCTGAATAAGAACGAAATAAACAAATAAACATATATTTTAAAATGTCCTGATGTCTATATTATACCTACACACATATATGCAAGTGATGTCTGCCGAGAAGAAAGGTTCTAAGAGCTAGGTAAAGGGTTTGGCAGCATCAGCAGATCTTCTGATGTGTTAGAAATATTTTTAGGAGAGTGTGGTACTCTTTCCTCTCTGTCTACTCCCACGGGGAAACGGCATGATGGTAAGTAAGCAAGTAAGCTTGTTGGTCTTGTGGTTGGGATACTAGCCTCGTGATCCAAAGATCGCGGGTTCGAATCTCAGCCCAAACTAGCAAGTTAGTCCTATTTTCATAGCACAAGCGTTTAGCTTAGTTTGAAAATAGCAAAAATATTGATGTGACACGTATTCCGTGTTCGCATCTCTATTTAAAAAAAAAAAAAAAAAAAAGTAAGTAGAACATTACAATGAAATAAAAAGCATAAAAATCGTAGTAATGGCCATGGTATTGTCTGCAAAACGACAAAAACCATTATATTGAGGTTTTCAATTAATAATTCAACATTTATATTATTTTCTCGAGAATTTCAGCAGAGGATTCATCTATATAGATAAATCTCTAAACCCTACAATCATAGCCGTAACGCAAAGCTTAAGTGTGACACAATATGTAAATGAGAAATACAATAACAATAATATACAATAACGGGGTTTAGACAGTTTCAGAACGAGTTAATGGTTAAGGTTTGATCTGACTTGACAAGTGAATAATTATGTGATGCGGATCAACACCTTGTATTTAGTGTCAAATGTGAAATACATTAATCGCTTACTAGTGGGATTAAAATGTTTGTGAAATGGTTTAACGTTTTTATGTAAATGTGGTTAAATTGAAATTATTCTAACGAGTATTAAAATAACCACTTTTATTGTGTTTGATTTCTTAATATTCTCCTTTTCTTTTATAATACACTATAAATTGCATATTTTTTTCTGTTTCCATTTTATTTATTAACTTATTTCATGAATTTTAACAGTTTCAATCATTGTAATGTTAGAACACAATGTACATTGCATAAACCAATTACAAACACTCGAGACTAAATTAAGCACAAAGTTGGATAAGACTCTATTTTTAAGTTAATTTATAGTAAGCAACAGACAATACTAAAGTAAACTAATGGTAAGCGATTTAATAAGAAAAGCGAGGAGTTAGTTAAGGAGTTTTAATAGTAACACGCGACTAGTGATGAGGCGGAAAGGTGAGGAGGTTGGAGTCAAAGGAGTGGTAGAAGAAGAAATGAGACGAGTGATTGAGTGAGTTCCGTTAGTTGAGTAGTGCTAAGATTAAGTAATTGAGTGGTTCTAAAATGAAGGTCTTTTCATATAAGCTTGCAATTGAGTTAGTGTGGATACAGTGCGTAATACACGCATTGTTTCGTTGTGTTTAGTTTACGGATATGCAGAGGGGCATATCCGTAAACTTAACACTACGGAACAATGCGCGTGTAATGCACTGTACCCACACTAACTCATTTGCAAGCTTATATGAAAAGACCTATACACACAAACCATAGGATTTTTCATTGCGGTAAGACCAATATTGAAGAGTTCAATATTGATACGATGATTATTAAATGCCTTGCGTTTAGTATTTTTCTACTTACGTTTGTACTTAGGAAGACTAGCGTTGCATAATATACGTAATGTACGAAAGTAACACATGGAATTGGTAAAAGAAAAAAGTAGCTGATCGCCTCAATATCATATGAATCAAATTTTACTAAGTTACACTGTTGGTCAGGAGGATTCGTGGAAGATGAATAACTGACGAGCATCCGGATACCCCGGGCAAGCATCCCGGGAAAGCCGTCCCGGGATAGAGTCCCGGCCCCGGGAGAAGAGCGGCGCGCGCCGTCCGCTGTTAGCCATAAATAACAATACTCTGCAATAAAACTGACAACTTTTTTTGTCACTTTGTTTATTTTTTGCGGAACGTTTACGTTTTTGCAAAGTGGCGATTTTACCCACATTGGCTGGAGACAAATAAATGTTTTTTTCCTGAGGATTTTTTAATACGTAGACCTTATATTGTGTTGAAATTACCATCACCAGTGATGTACGTTTACAAAAATAATATATACAAGGTAAGAAATGAAAAAAAGTACTTACTGTAAGAAGTACACACGAATAATTACGTCAATAATTTGATGTATTTCCCTAAATTAAATTAACTTTAAATCGTAATCATCAATCAGTGATAGAATATGGCGATATTTATAAAGTGGCGACCATCGTGGCTCAGTGAGTGAGCATGACATTAGCTCACACCGAGGGTTCTGGGTTCGATTCCCGATGAGATCACAATAATTAATCCATGTAATTTACCAAAGCCTGGGTGTTTTTTGATGTATTTCACTTCTATAATTGAGTCTCTTGGCCTGTTAAAATGTAAAAAAAATACACCGAAGTTTTTTTCCATTTATTTTCTTTTTTAAATTTCTATGTTCTTTTAAGTACACTTTTTAATTACTCTGCATCAATTTCATTTAGCCATAGCTTGTATCTTTTTACTCCCTTTATATGGCGTTTGCTTGCTTGCTTGCCGGCTTGCTGGGTGAAAAAACTTTGGATCGATTTTTAACCCTTTTCCCGTCATCCAATCGAGCTGAAACTTGGCAAGTAGACTCGTGGCGACGATCAAGAAGATCTATCAAATTTAAAAAAAAATAATTATTAATTATAGTATAATTTCGGATTTTTAGAAATTTTATTGGTTATTTCAAATTGGAATCATTAGAAAAGTTTGATTATTAGCAACGGCGGCCCGATAACGTCGCGGAATATTTTCTAAATTTGAATTACTCCGTTGGTTTACATAATAGGTACTTCACTACGAATGTCGAAAATCTAAATTGACTGACAAATGTTTTTAGAATTTAATCTTCAAAGCATGAAATGTCTTATCAAAGCTGACATTTTAGAAATATATTAAATTACTGTAAGTTTAGTGTTATGTTGTATGTCTTAATTAGTCTTTAATTGTTGTTATATTTTACAAAGAAAGGGAGTATAATAAAAACTTGGTTTTTATGGGTTACTTTTTTATTTAAACTCGTCAATCTTTTTAATATTTTTCAAGGTTGGAGAGGAAGGATGTTTTAGAGTTTAGTTGCAAAATAAATATGACTTGTTGTCAACGGTGAAATGTTAATGAGCGAGGATGAAATAAAAGATAGACGGATGAAATATTTTCAGGAAATGTATGAGAGGGAGGTGAATGTAAGTGAGGAATCTGCCTTTACCTTACCTTTTCTACTATTACTACACTACCAAACAAGCCAGAAGAATATAGAATGGTAGATCGACTCGGAAGTGAAAAGTATCGTGAAAATGTATGTTCTCAACTAAATTAAATAATTTATGTGTTAAATAAAACGGATATTTTACGATAAAATGTTTAAATCTCGACGTTTCCCTGAAGTTTTATTCAGCGTCATCGGGAGAGCGTCCTATCACGTTGGAGGTGTAGGCCGACCTAATTATTTCTTCCGAGGTCGTAAATTATATGCACTTTGTTGTGGAGTGTTCACATCTTCTGCGATAGAGGTCGCCAGTGTGCAATATGTACTAATTACATCTTCGGGCTTTTATATATCCGTTTTATTTAACACAAAACCATGTCCAATGATCGTAATATAATAATAACCTTAACTCTTTAATAAATTAAATAATTCAATAATTATAATAACATTCCACGCTCTTACTTGATCCAGTGAAAAGCGTTTTAAAGTTCTCGATAAAGTGAATTTTCTCACTCCCTTTCATGTCTGATAGAATCGAAATATTAATTTTCCTCTTTGAAACGGGATTCGAAATGTGAAATAATATCGAATGCGTTTTATTTCCCTCTCAAATACATTTACTCTCTTCGCGAATAGCTCTCTGTTCTGTATTTTGTGAGTTATTGGCGAATTCAATTACATCAGACGGCCGAAGATAACATAAACATTCGGGACCATCCCAGATATTAAAAAAGGTACTTAAGCACGAGAGAGTTGGCATAAATTGTAATCAATGTTGCAGAGGACTTTCAGCGAGACATGTTATCGTATCGCTATGTTATCCTATTAGCTTTATGTATGGTAATCTTTGTAATGCGCTGAAAAGCCCCTTCACGGAGACACTTTTGTCTCGAGAGCAGTCGTAAAAGCCTTCGGTATAACTCATCACTAGAATATTCAACGACCATAATTTTTTTGGGAAACTGGGGGGCTAGAGGAAATGAAAAAAGAAGTGCGTTAGAGAAAACGTTTCGGAAATCACGTACGTTCATTTATTATTATCGTGTTTATCGTTCAGTCAAGCCGTTGATTATCGTTCTTTATCTGATATGAATTTGCATGTTAGGATACATAATAAATCGGTATCCCAATGATGTTGGTTAATTTTCTCATACACGCAGTGAGTCGTACATAAAATACGTATTTTGGCAACCCTAATATTGAAACTAATAACTTTTCAGATACACCATCATCATTTAAGAAATCCCACTGCTTCCTTACCAAGAGTGGACTTGTGATAGATTATTCTAATTTTTCCTCGTTAGATATGTATCTAAAGAACAACTCTGCAAAACTCGATTTTATTGACTTATTCTGTTGGTCCTTTTGCTCAGAGATATATTGTCCCCTTAAGCAGTGGTTCCCAGTTGACAGGACCGAAACCCACCAAAAAAAAATTAAATTTTCGGGACCCACCTCCTGTCTCACATTTTCCCAATTCATATTGTAACCATACGAAAGACTGTTCAATTAAGAATTCAATTCAATTCAATTAGGAAAAATAAAACTCCAAATATAATCGAAATTTTTAATTGCGAAAAATGTTAATATGTGATATTTTAATGGGAAGGATGAATTTGTTGCCTCTTTTTTGTATTAACAGCATTAGCGTTGATTTCAATTTTAGTCATTTTTAAACGCAGTGAGTTCAATACGTCCAATATATTTCTGTATTTAATCTTAATAGAAACCAGGCAGAAAATTCCACTTCACATAAGTATGAGGCAATGAAGAAACTTTCATGACTTTGTCAGACAAGTGTCAGAAACTGAAAGCCAGAATTTTGCTAATTGCTTGCGATTAAAAGTATTTTTCAGCGACGTATCTTCTGATAAATCAATAAACTCTTCACTTGCTTTTGTTCACATTTCAGTCGGTATGTTGTCCTGAAATGGATTTTAAATCCAGTTTATCCTATTGAACTTTTTCATTTCTTCTTTGTAGTTGGCGTTAAAGTTATTTTTCAACTCTGTTAAATGAGTGGAAATTGCAGATACTACAGTGGATGCACTTCGTTATCTATAATAAACACGACACGACCCGGACGAGACTTGTTGCGCGGTGTTGTGACTGCGACCCACCTAATATCCGCTCGCGACCCACCAGTAGGTCGCGACCCATAGTTTTGGAAACACTTTCTTACAGCATTGTGAACTAGCTCTATTATACCACAGTATACCCAGAACAGTAGTTTATCTCCGGCCTGTTGGCGAGTCATTAGCCTACTCTTGCGTTGACGCTAGGGTTGTCACATTAATTTTATTCCCTTTCTTTTAACTCGTAGCGTCTGAGATTCCGACGCATAAGGTAGACACGAAAACCGCAATTTTCTGTAATTAGTATACCTAGTTTCTGCACTTAAATTGCAAGAACGCTGATTAACATCAACGTAGACTTTTAAAAACTCACAGTCTTTGTGATAATCAACACACCTTTTAAGTAAAGCACCACAAACATAAAAAAAGGCATTTTTTTCAGGAAGCGCATTATTTTTCTAAAGCGGCGGCTGCGAGCGCGAATGGCACCGAAGGCACGGCCCTTACTGCCGCCGCCTTGTGCCCCCATGTTCTATGTCAGTGTGTGCGTCACAGTGCGTGCGTACGCGGCGCCGAGCCGCACGCACACATTCTAATGGGTAGCGGCCAGTTTGTATGAAGACGTATTACTGTTCTTAGTATACTGTGATTATACCCTCTACACAGTCTACGCGATATGTAATTAATTTGTATCGCGTTGTACACCAAATTCTAATACCCAGTATTTATGTTTTAGGAATACAATATACCGGTTGCAGACTTGGAATATTTAACATTTGATATAAGCATGTTCATGAAATTCAAATATCTCGAAGTGAACTTGTTTCTTCACTATTATTGTAGCATCTCTGATCTCGAGGAAACAACGGAGTTGTGGCCAATGTTTGCTTTAATCGCGCGAGCTCCCATTCCGCTGGGCCAAATGCACTCCAACTTCAGCCAAACTTAAATACTAACTGCTTCAATCAGATCGAGATGAACAGCTCCGACCAGTTCTGATCGGGCCTATTTTATGGTCAGTCGATTGTTGAATCACGAAATTCTGGTTTACGTAGGTGACTCCAAAGGGTCCATTAAAGGCGCCTTTAAAACCATTTTGATACTTGAAAAAATTGAAAGAGTCTTGAAAACGATAATTTAACCGGTGCTTTGTAATTATGTTGATTATTTGTGATAGAATTTAATGCCTTGATTTACATATATTTTTAATTAATCAACCATTTACAAAAGGTATTGTAAAATAAGTTGCATCAATAAGGTATACAGGGTTATTTGTGTTATGAGTCGAAAATGTTCAAGCAGCCATCATCTAATATCAATAGTTATGGAGTTATGCAATATCAATATCTTTTTTACAAATCGTTGAACTATCATTACAGTAACTCGTATCGATAACGAAAAATTCAATTGATTCAATACAAGTTACATAAAATGATTAATAAATACTCTACAGAAATTCCAATTCGAATTAGAAGTTTTTTATTATTTTATTTGACTTGTATTCAAGGAAATGAAATTTTTCATATTCAATATAAGTTACGCTAATGATAGTCAAACGTTTTTCAAAAAATAAGTCAGAAATATAAAAAAAAATGTAAACTTTAATGTCGCATATCTCCATAACTATTGATATTAGGCCATGGTTGCTTGAAAATTTTCCACTCATAATTAAAACAGTTCTGCGAGGTTATTAATATCTTCCAAATAACCCTGTATACAACTTTAGACTTGTATACAGGGTTATTTGGATTGGACAAAACTTGATAGGTGTATCTATTGTTCTTGTGGAGAATCGGAGAACATTGCATCGTGTAAAGTGATCACTTAAGCCAGCCAAAACAGGCTCTAAACCATTGGGATACCCAATAAAGACTTACATTTATGCTTTCCCTTATAAATCGCTTCGTCTTTATGAGACATCTATAATCTATAATTAATCTTAATTAATTTCAATACATATCTTTATTGAAAAACAATTTTATCCCCGATGATCTTTATAACAAGTCATTACCAATTGATTTATAACCTTAAGTCAAATGATTCAAATTTTTAAATCACTATTTACTCATAATCTTAAAAAAGTAAACAGCAAATTTCACTTCTTTATTGATTTGGCGGGGTCGTGGTAAGTATATCCGCTTGCTACGTGGGTTTGGTTAATTCTCTATGTATTCTCTATGTATATACTATGTATGTATACGTATATATATATATGATACGAGTATACCACGCATTATTACTCCCTTTCTTTTAACTCATAGCGTGATCCTGTTCCTGTGATCCAATCGAGCTGAAACTTTGCAGGCAGACTCGTAGCGATGATAAAAATGATCGAACAAAATCTTTTTATTACTCCCTTTTGAAGCGTCGCCCGACTCGAGCCCAACACGTAGGGTAATCGCCAAACCTGTTTCAACTAGTAAATGAGAAAGGGAATATAATAAAAACTTGGTTTTTATGGGTTGGTTTTTTTCCTATTATTTCCTATTTTTGTCTATTAAAATACTTTTGCGGGACACTTTGTTAAGTTTTCCAGAAAATGCGCACGTCTGTAATCGAAATTATTCACTATAGAGCGCCCGGTAGGTACTCTAGCAATCTATTCTCGCTGGTGGTTATAATTCGCATTAGTTGCCGTTTCACTCCTACGTTCTCACTGTCACAATAAATTGTCTTCCGCAATGGCGTCGACGTTTATATACAGTTTCGGGGTTCCAGACATTTCAAATTCAAGAACACATTCATATTTGTGAAGTTGTAATTTTTCAGAACAAAGTTCTGTGAAGTTTTTAAAACCAAATTAATTAATCAATTAGAAAGACATACAGAAAAACCTTATAAATCTATAGCTTAGTGGTCAGAGCACCGGCCACGGAAAAGAGGTGACTCGGGTTCGAATCCCGGTAGTAGCCAAAATATTTTTTCGTGGATAAGATTTTTCTGTATGTCTTTCTAATTGATTTATTAATTTGGTTTTAAAAATTTCCAGACATTTCCACCATTTATTCTAGAACCTTCTAGTAATTTCCAGCTTACCGTGAAACAGTTTCGTGACAATATATACTAAGTCCCGTTGAATCGGGGGTTGACCGACCAGAACGCGGTTAAGTCATAATGTCAAATCGATCTCAGATTAGAGAGAGTGAGTCTCACCAAGTGCTCCCCCCCACCCCTCCCCCCGCTCCGCTCGTGACGTCTAGACGCCATTCAAGGTGGCTCATTGAGCGGCCATTTTGTCTTACAATCCTCCCTATTTATTGGAGCGCTAAAAGTTATCGTCCAATTAAAGAATTTAAGTCCCGGCTCCTTTCACGGCCGATCTCACAAGCTCCATGGTGCAGACCGAGCCGGAAGGAGGTAACGAGCAGGCAGGGAGAAATCCTTAATAACTATTTTATGATAAACTCTAAAAATTTTTTTCTCCATATAGACCTCCCCTTTCTTGCTTTCCCCAGCTTCCAATATCTTGCACTTTGCTACTAATTTTGGCAAATAACTTGATATCATTCATTGGCATGGCATTTATCTACTCTGTGGCGCCACATATCTTACTAACTAACCATCACTCTTATATCCTTTATAGTACATATTGATTTAAAGGTTAGGAAAAACTTGATTAAAACTCTCGTCTGGAGTGTGCTGATGTAAGGCAGCGAAACATGGACCATCGGCCAGAGCATGTCCGGGAGGCTAGCTGCCTTCGAGATGTGAGGCTACATATCCGAAACGACGAGGTGTTGAGCAGGGTTGGCGAAAAGAGGCGGCTCCTGAACAGAATCGCCCAACCACGAGCAATTTGGATAGGCCATAATGTAAGGCATCCGGGCCTGCTTTTTACCATTGTCAAGGAAACGTTGAAGGCAACAATCGTAGAGGCCGCCCGGGATTAAACTACGTAGACCAGATTATCGGAGATGTGCGCTGTAGCACCTACCAAGAAATGAAGAGGTTGGCAGGTGACAGAGAGGAGTGGAGAAAGCGAGTGCTTGTTGCGGATTAATCCTAGGATTGCGACCCAAAAAAAGTAAGTAAAAATGATATTTTCTTTTTAAAAGTAAAATGGCTTGTGCGGACTCCTCTTTTGCTCGTAGATCGGCCACTTCACTGACCTGGTGCACCAATACCACTTTTGCCTCGGGTGAAATTTCGTTTCGTCGGCTCCGAGCACCATCGCGTGTGACCAGGTGTTTGCGAAGTTGTGGGTTGCAGGTTCGTCGAGTTTGTCCATCATCATCGCTTCGTTATTCAAGAAAGAAGTGTGGTCGGCAGGTCAGTCGAGCTTCCGGTGCCATTCCTTTTCTCGTTTGCATTCCACACTATCATTCCCGTTTACCGTCCATCTCCCTCCTCCTCTTTTTCCTGACTAATGTGTCTCTCTATCCTGCACAATTCCGGAGACATGCATCGGATTCATTTGTTGGTCCATACGAGCCGGATATAACGCGATTTTCATGTTAATGCATACCAAACCAATCATGTATGTATTTCATTAAGTTTATTTTCTTATGACTGTAAAGATATCATCCAGTATATTTCGCTTACCTCAGACTGATGATTTTTTTGTATCGTATTTCCTTAACACGCACTCCCCTTAATGAGCGCGTTTCAACCACTGTTTCGTGATCACCGGGCGCCGGCCGCGAAATGATTTTGATTGGTCGAAACTGACATCCGACGTATTCTTCGCCAACCGCTAGCCAGAATTTAAACCTTTTATAAATCTGACCAGTGACAGTTGGAAAGCAGGGTGTGCCGGTGTTTTTTTTACTGAGAATTGACATTCTTTTTCGGGTGGTATCCTAATCCGACGTAGACGCAGTCGTAGTTCACATCAGCCTCTCGGAAGATACATCCGATCTTCATATATATATACAGATCGATCTGTTCCGAATTCGACGAAGCCGGGAGAATTGGAGATTGAATCCGCACGCGACATACTAGAAAAACGCTGTAAGTACAATTTGTCAAGTGTGTACGTAGTTAGCTTTGGTTTAGTGTATTCCGGGTGTCATGATCAATCATTATCGGCGGAGATTGGGAAGGAAAATATTTCTTCCCTAATCCTCGTACAACCACATTTATCGAAACTCTAATAAGACTTAAAACGAGCGAAAAACCCTGCGCAGCTCGGACCGCTGGATCGAAACATCGAAGCGCTCCCCCGGTTATGAATCCACTATAATCGCCGTCTAACGATCCCGTTAACGGTCTTGGCCGCCTTCCAGAACTGTATCATCCTAGCGCGGAGGTGAGAATGCTTCCAGACGCATAACTCACGCTCACCGCTAACTCATTTTCAAAAACGGTAAAATCTGACAAGCGCAAGTGTGCGGACGAATGGAATTAGATCGTAGTTTTACGCTTATTTTGATCATTTCGATGACACTTTAATGTCGCTAACAACGACTCGCTAACGTTCGCTGTGCTAATGTCATTGGTTCGGCTTTTCGAGTTTTCGATCTTTCGGATAGTATTTTTAATAGAACATCGCTGCGTAATGTATTCTTAATGGACACTCACGCCCATCTGACTTTAAAATGAAAATGTGTGTAAATCTCTCGCGAGGAATTATATCTTGGGTAAATTCTATTTATTCCATTCATTTTTAGTATACTGTCTCCTCTATCTCTATAGGACACTCTCCCGATGACGCTGTTACACGATTGCAGTGAAACATCGAGAATCGAATCTCAACACATCCATACTGTTATGGGTTCCAGCTCCAATATGTGCGCTCTTTTGCTACGTCTATTTTGATCTTGAACTATACTTGTGTTTTTTTGATCGATGGTTTCTTTGTGTATTTGTAATTTGTAAGTTGAGTTGGTTTTATAATATAAGCTATTTAAATTTTTTGACCTTGAATTCTTTGAACAGTAATTCCGTAGGATATGTTCTAGGTTTCATTAAAATTATTTTTACGATCAATTTTCGTATTATTTTAATGTCTGCAGAATGGTTTTATACGTTCCTCCCCAAACAATTATTCGGTATCGAAATATAGATTGGTCAAAAGCGTGATATATTATTCTAATAGATTCTTGTGTTAATATCTTATAAATGCCATTTCGTAACTCTGTCCATCCAACATATTTTCAGTTTTCATTAAGCAGTTGTATCCTTATCGTAAGCGTTTACATTCTACAAAATATTATCGATAAATATAAGAAACTCCGCAGTTAGACCCAGCAGTGTTGCATGGAGGAGCACGGTTTGCGCGAGTAACGTAAATAACTACTTGAATTCACATCACATACAGTACCGCGGGTTTCATACTGATCACGAATTTGTGAAAGCGTTAGGCATGTTTAAGCCCTTATTGCAAATCCAATAATTCATTTAAAAAGAAGATTCTACACGTAAACAATAGAGGCCTTAGATTAGATAACTTAAAAATACTAGAAATAAAAAAAATGCCTGAACACTAAAGCCAATATAATTAAAAATCAGATAATTTTTATGAATAGCCCGTTACTTGACATTTTCCCCATTTCGGCGTCAACTTCTCAATTACCCCCATCATAGGTGTAGCCACGCTCCCGTTCAAAAATTGATTTGTTTGCTAGAATAGATGATGGATAGCTAATTTGCGTCCATCCTGATGAAGATACGGTGGTATCGAAACCGATAGGTAAGTAGTTAATACAAAGTTGTTTATATAAAATTTATATATTTTTAATTATTATTATTTTTTATAATTAAAATATGACAGAGACCTGAAAGGTCTATGGATATATGGATAACATTTTACATAACTACACCAATATAACATAAATATTTTTTTGGTTCATTTCAAGTATTTGATCTGTCTCCCATCGCCACGATCCCGTAACAATATAATCCCCACCCTCCCACCCCCAGATATCACATCCCCTGTTTGCTTTGAACAAATTTTACAATACTTATTTTTAGTTTTTACTGTTTCTTATTTATTATTTCTCACATCCAAAATCTAAACATGACAAAGTTTGTTTGGATAGCGGAATCTTAGCTGTAATGAATTTAGTTCGCCGCTCCACCGAGAGCTACAACTTCCCGCATGTTGGCGTGACGTCACGGCGGCTGTGTCGTCACTGGCCAGTAAGCGCTCGCTAAACGCCACCAGTGTTATGCGAGTGGCTCCAAACAAAAGTGACTCAAGTCAGACTGAGGTTTCAACAATTTGTTAAAACATGACACCAGCACAGAAGATTCTGAACGGCCGTGAAAAACTGAGAGCATTTTTAGGATAGAACACAACTCTCATCTGTCGTGGCACACCACTTTTGCTTCGTCAACTTTCATACATATTCTCATGCACGCTTTTCAAGCGAATTTTGATTTAACAAGTCATGCCAGGTCTTCCACGAGTACGCTTTGCTGCCTTCAACACTCCTCATAAATTTCCTTTACTATCTTTTTCTCGCTCATCTGTTTGACATGGCCAAACTATCTCAGCGATACTTTCTTTATTCTATCTATAACGCTACAGATAGTATTACACGCACATCTAATTCGTTCATTCTTCCCTTTATCGTACAAAGATTTTCTGCACGTACGCCTAGGCGACTGCATTCAGTCTACACATCCTTTTTTTGCCAATTACAGGCTTCACTTCCATACATCAGAGTTGTAACCAGAAATCCATTATTCACTCCTTCATACTAAATTTGTGCCTAGGATAATTTCTTTTACTTTGGTTATTTTGGTCACAACCAAAAATTTGAAAAATCTTTTTCCCATTACCGTAGATAGATTTGCTTTGGTTGGTTTTGTTGGTGTATTGAGGAGGAGGATATGTAACATCAAGCGGTAAAAAGGCGTTCGTTTCTTACTTTTTGTCTGTACCTGTTAGGTAAATTTCTTGGATGCGTATAGCTTAGTTGTGACACTAGTATTTCGTATTCCGTCTAAATCGACACACAACGCCCATTTCAGTGTCAGGGTCGCCGTTTTAACTCGAGGTGTATGTTAATAAATGTTTTTTTACCAAGCTCTTAATTTCTCTGTTTGTATAGATGTTTATCTGTTTGTATAGATGTAAAATCCAAGCTGAAATTTTGCACACAAACGTATTCTCGATGACAATACATGGATCAATTATCAGATTTACTAATTAATCATAATTAACTCATCAAAATTTTATGTAATGCAAATTAGTTAGTTAATTAACTCACTAAAAGAAGGCGTTAGTTTCCTCCCGAAGTGATTTTGTATGCTGGTTAATATTAAGAGCCTTAATTTTACCCAGCATACAAAATCACTTAATATAACCCAGCACTCAAAATCAGTCTTAATTTAAGACTAAAAAGTATAGAATTATATTACGTAAAAAAAAATTTTTTTAAAACCACGGTATTAAAAAGAAAAAAATAAATTTTCGGACAATTTTTTTTGCTTCACTCCCCAAATAATAGCGTGGGTGCTTTCCTTCAATCAACAACACAATTCTGTAATATATCGTCGCTATATATATAAAAAAGCCAATGTGCCGTATTGAGTTGCTTGTTGGTCTTGTGGTTAAGACTCTCGCCTCGTGATCCAAAGGTCGCAGGTTCGAATCTCACTCCAGACAAGCAAGTTAGTCCTATTTTCATAGCACAAGCGTTTAGCTTAATTTGAAAATAGTAAGAATATTGATGTGACACGAATTCCGTGTTCGCATCTCTATTTAAAAAAAAAAAATACATTCTGAGATGAATGAATCAATTTTTCAATTTTTCATATAAATAATGGAGATATACTATAAAAAAAACATTGCCGCACAGGAAGGTCTGCCTAGTAATTATTTAAAATATTTTTTATAAATATAGTCTGTGCAATTATTTTTTAAAACAGTTTATCTCAGAATGTACTAAAACGGCACATGGGCTTAATTATGTATACAGCGACGATATATCAATATCGTAAGCGCTCACTTTTTCTTTGGAGAGTGACGTAAAATTTTTTGTCCTAAAATGGAGTTAAATAAATATAAGCGTGTTTTTTTTTAAAATATATTTTATTACATTTGGAGAAACGACTTGTCCCGCTGCGACCGTGCGCCCGGTATCAAGTGGGACCGTCATAAAGAAGGGGACTATTTTTGATCCACTCTGCTTCCGCTTGCAGTCCACTCTTCCTCCTCGCTTCATCTCGTGATTTGCTCATCTGGGCTCCATCAGGTGGAGAAAGAGTCCTGAAGAAACTCTGTTCATAAAATTTTGCGCGTAGCATTATGCATTAAATGGTTTCTTGGTAAATTAAATATTCATTAAAAATTATAAAAATATGATGGCGGGCGGTATTTCAATTATACAAAATAAGAAAATGCAAAGAATAATGAGAGAGTTAAAATATACCTACTGTCTACGGATCAAATAAAATTACTTTTATTTTTTCGCATGCAGATTATCAAGTCATTAATGATCCTGATAGATAGTCCTAGCGTGATATTGTAGTACTACAACTTTTTCTGGTTAAGAAATTATAAACTTAAAATAATAACTTAAATAAAATATACAGGGTGTAACAGAACTAGTCAAAAATACTTTACAGGTGGATATCTACTTTAATTATGAGTCGAAAATTTTCAAGCAACCATGAAGTAATGCGATAAAAAACTTGTAAAAATTTAAATGAGGTTTTTTCATGGTTTTTATATTTTTTTTTACTTGTATTGAAAAGCAAATGTATTTTCCATAATCGATTATGGGGTATAACAGCAAAGGCAGCAATATTCAAAAATTAAAAAAAAATATTTTGAATGCCGTCACCGAGGATAATTAATACAAAGTGTACTGAATTTTAGATTTTATGTATTTATCCCTTCCAAAATCATGTTTCCTATAAAATATCGAATTCAGTACATTATAAATTTGTAATCCATGATGACTGCATTTTTTTTTAGATATTGCTGCCTTTGTATTTATTTCCCCCCACAAATTGTATTTTTAAAATCGCCAGAAAATAAAATAATATCTTCCAATTTTAACCGTTCATAACTCTATCAATTATAATCATTTTGGTGTGAATTTTTTATATTATGTGCATAAATAAATAGTTTTAAACCTTATAATTAAAGGGTAAAAAAGGAAGTATATACAAAAGTAAAAGTAAGTAATATCAAACATAATAATTTCATTGTCTATCCATCGGTCCATCCGTCCGTCCTTCCGTCTGTCTGTCATCAGTCCGGTAACTTCGCGTAACGTCCGTAATTTCGTTGAAAAACGGCTGAAAAAAAAACGAAATTAAACGACCGGAGATGGGGCCAGTAACCTGAACCGGCTACTAAACGCATGTTGCTACGGATAAGATGCTGTAAATATATACTAGGGCTTAGCAAGGACGCGAATTAATGTCCCGTCATTTTTGACGGGATAAGATTTGCAGAAAAAGAAAAAGAAGGGAAGAACAAAAGAAACGAAGTGAAATGATGCCGCGTGCGAGGACGATAAACCACGCCGAAGTTTACCAGAGAAAAGTGCACAAGTTTTAGTACAAAGCAGCCTGGCGGAGAAACTTTTTCCATGCTTTACGTGGCTGAAGGCTGCTGCGGAACGTCCTGAAACTCGTACACCAAGTCATAACACCATTTTGAAAAATTTACATTTTCATTTTTTATTAAAAAATTCTACCATAACTTCAAACTAATTTTATGAATTAATTAACTTAATATTACGCAACGAAGGCAGACCCGCCGCTTACCCAGGACCGTTTTATAAGCAAAAGCTCCTATATCGGTTCTACTCATTCGCCGCCAGGTTGGCATTTTTTAGTGCTAAAGGCAACCGTGCAACCCAGCACTGCAAAGCAGATTTGGGCCGCACGGCTGCCATCCTTATATACCATAATTAACTTAATAACTAACTTACCATTACGCCGTTTCCCCGTGGGGGTAGGCAGAGAGGCTAGAGCGCCACACTCTTCTGTCCTGACATACAAATCTCGTCTCATCCACATTCATACATCTTCGCATGCGAGCTCGCCGGTTGTTGAGGCTTCTAACGGGACCATCTTCTAGTGTCTGGTTAATCTGGTCATGCCACGTCTTCCGTGCTCGCCCTCTCTTTCTGGCGCCATCAACACTTGCATTATATATCTTTCTTACCATTCTTTCCTCATTCATTCGCTCAACATGCCCAAACCATCTGAGCGATCCTTTTTTAATTCTATTAATTATGCTAAGATCAGCTTTACATTCATTCCTAAAATCTGCATTCTTTACTCTATCATAAATTGATTTGCCACACATACGTCTGAAGGATCTCATCTCCACTGCATTCAATCTACTTTCGTCCCTCTTCTACCAGCTCCACGCTTCGCTTCCAAACATCAGTGTTGGTACCAGAATTCCATTATGTACCGCTAGTTTTGCCTCGGTAGACATATTTCTATTAGAAACTATCGCGTTCAAAGCACCATTCACCCTATTCCCCATTATTAGAAAAGCACTAAAAATCTGTTAATTAATTAAAGAAATCTCACAGAGATGAAATATGTGTATGAGAAACTTGTATGGAATTCTTTTTAGGGTGGCCCACGGCTTATGACCTGTATGAGCTGCCTTAAGCTATCACTTTACACAATGAAATGTTCACAATATCACTGTGAGAAAATACACCTATTCAAAATTTTTAAAATTGTATATATGTTGTAAATCAGATTCATATATTTGAATATTTATGCTAGAGACATCTATAACCCTCTCTTATTTTAATTTTTTATTTTATTTAATTTTTTATTTAATGGATAAATATATATTTTTAAAAATAAAGATAGTGACCGTTTTTACAATGGAGTAGGAGAGGAGTATCATTATATTTTAAATACATTAAATTGTAAGTAGTACATACTGTGTACCTATATGTAAGAAGAAAAAAATCTAATATGCGATAATATGGAAAACTAATATATTTCCATATCTTAAATAATAATTATCCCTCTGTGTACAAAATCCAGTAATTGAGTTCTCAGAAATACATATAAAAATATTTCGTAATTTTGAAACTGAAATTTTTCGTAATCATGAAAAGTTAAATTAAAAACATATTGATATTATTGGTAATCACTGTTCCCAGATCACAGATAATTGGGAAAGTTCCAGCTGATGACAAAATAGTATTTCGATAGATATATTGTATTCTGCATATTTTCCAATTGATTATTCTAATTTTATGTAGATTTTTTTATATCCTTTCGGGTAGTATCATTTCCAATTATTTCCATTTACAACAATAAATATTTGAAATGCAAAAATGATTCTCTTATACTTAATACATTTCAATCTAAATTTCATTGTTACTATTGCCGCAGAGATCTGATATCCCTCTTACAAGAGTTTGAGGGAATTCGAAAAAAGCTTCATGTGTCTCAGACACACACACGTATAATACAACCCCTGCGTAGAATATATTTTTCCGAATCTCCCCGCCTCATCTCGCGAGCAAATAATTGTTTTTTGTATTTTTTCAAGTTCAGATGATGTTCTATTGTTTTATGTAAATATTTCTTCCTCGTTGCTGTCTACAAAAACACTAAACACCGAAGATATTATGTATATGTTACAAAGCCACCAGCCACGAAACTCTAAGCGATATAAAATGTTACACACTTTTCTTTGTTACAAACAGTTTCGGGACGCGCTTAACTCGGCAGCCTCTGAAAAAATATTGTAACGTGTGGTTGATACACACCGTTAATGGCGATTGGATTGAAAGTAAAATAAATGTTGTACAAAAATTAGAAGAAGTATACAAATCCCGTCTTATAACATAGTATTAAGCAATGATATAATAAACTGTAGATACGTTATAAGGGTGGAATCTTGGCAACTCAAAAGTAGGGCCTTACTTGCATTCGTTATTGAACAGACCTTCTTTGTGATCGGGCGCGACGCTACGCGGAAAAAAGAAACAGAATATCGTACACTATTGTAAGAATGAGTATTATTTTAGTCACCGTGACTTCAAATTACCTGATTTTTCTGTCTACACGCAGAGCGTTTGTGAAATAGGTGTGCCATGATTTGTTATCTCTTTCAATGCGATATTTGCTACATACGAAAGCCGGCCAGTATGGATATAACGTGTCTATATTATAATACGTCAATGGTATTAAGTATTAAGATCGTGTGTAGCCGCGATACGTCAGTGAATAAAAAAATCTATACTAATATATAGGGTGGCCCATCGGGTATGCCGAATTTGAATTTTCCTCCATTTTTCTAAATGTAATTTGGTAACTCTAATGTTGCCAACTTGTATTAGGAAAAACAAAGGAACATTTAAATCCGGCGTACCCGATGGGCCAGCCTAGTTAAAGAGGTAAAGTTTGTAAGTTTGGATGTAGGAGGTAATCTCCGAAAATACTCATCCGATTTCAAAATATTTTTCACCAATATTTAGAATGGACCTTCACGGTTGATATGGGCTATATATTATACCACTAAAATAAAAGGTCTTTTCGTGGTGACCTATTTTACAACTAAAGTCGACGAAAAATAGTCGAGCGATGCCCTTACGGTAAGAGATAATTAAATACTTCCTATTGTTGTTGTGTGTGTAGAAGTTGTACAACTCAAAAAGTTCTGTGAAAAAATCTGCGACGGTATATATCTATACGTTAAGGTTAATACACAAATTGATAAAATATGACTAAAAGTTACTACAAATCTACGCGTACGAACCCGCGCGGGTAAGCTAGTAAGTAATAAAATCAAATAATCGTTTAGGACCCTAAAGATTAGCAATTTTTGAATTTTTACAAAGTTCTCTCTCTTTTTATTTATTTGAGTTATTCTGTCAATTATATAATATTATCACGAGACTTAAGAAACGGAAAAAGTATTGGAGGGTTTTGTAGCAATCCGGACATTTAAAAAAATATATACTTATTTTTTATTTATTTAATAGATAATACATATAATTTCTTTTATAAAAATGATAAGAAACAAATATTAAAAATCAAATTATTATTATATCCCAGCAAAAAGAATTAAGTTTCTTGTGTATGGTGAGGTACATTTCACAGTAAATCAGAAATTACTCGAAGGATGTGGAATAAACTACTAGAATCGGGAAACATCTGGAATTCCGAAAATGTATTTAAGTAGGAAGACGCCAGACGAACAGTTTGTTGTGACGTTTCAGCAATTACTCAGAAGCGAAACCAGCAACAAGAATCGAAACGGCGATTCAGTGCGATCAGTAAAAATAAAGAATAGTAAGTAAAAAGCCAACTAAGAATGGTACTAAGTCAAGGAGAACAAAAAATAAATAAAAATTTAGTCCATTAGACTCTATTAAATGTTGCTAGCACATTCTTTGTACACTATGTAGGTCTAAGTAATTCTTTAGTTCGGGTGTGCTCCAACAATGAAAAATATCAACGAATTTCTAGAACTTATTTCCAAGGCGATGCATGCTTGATAACGATAGATTTAAAGCATAGCTGTTTCTGCGAGTTCCTACAATGAACACTTCGTGATGTCTCGTTTGTTTTATGTTTTAGAGGTAAACAAATTAGGTTAAATTAGGTTTTATGTATATTTATTCAAAATGTTCAACGTTTTAGAAATATGCTTATTCATTTTTACTTTGAAACTAGGATATTATGTTTATTGAAAACACAAACATTCAAGCTTTATTTTATAAATATTATTGCGAACTCTTTAATAGCTTACCGCGTTGGACCACACCTCGGCCAAGTCAAAATATGTAATTGTTGCTATTATATATATTGGTGTAGCGGTTAAGTAAGATAGTTCTATTTTCAGTGTAACCATGTCATGTAAAAAAAGGAATACATTCTTTAAGTCTGGACATGAATAATTATTACAGAATTAGGCGATGCCTATGAAAGTAACATTGACGTCTTAGTATAACATTTGGTAATGTCAAGAGAATTTTTTTAAAACCTTCAATCATGACAGTAATTTACGTCTGTGTACTTCTAAGTATGTCTAACATTTTTTTTAACAAATCTGTCAATGCTAAATTGAATCGTTTGTTGCGTAAAGTAAGTCGTGTTATTTTAATCCGTCAAAAATGGATATACCTACAGATAGATACCTCTTTTATGGCGCAACGTGATAGTTTTATTTTTTAAACAAATAGTATTTTATTTATTTTGAGTACATAGTACCAGTGAAAGAAAGATTTCGACAAATTATATGCAAATAACACAAGTAAAACAATTTCACTATTTTTTTAAATAGATTAAGACTATACAATGAAAAATAACAGTGAAAGTATCAAGAAATTTACAATGAAGAAGTTGCTAATTTTTTTAAGATTAATTTTAAAAACTTGAGTAAAGTGAAACAAAAATGTGAAGAAGTTATAGACTGTAAAGATACGTTGCAAAAATAATTTGGTTTCGTGCGACGATCCAGCGTATGACGTCACTTGACCCAGACGACGCGGCTCGTGTCCGCTCAGGGCCTGTCGTGCAACAATTTGGACAAAGTCAAATGACGTCACAGGTGGTACAAGTCACTGTCGTCCCCCACTTAATACGTAAATTTAAATAATCTATTTCGCAGTCATTTATTGACAGATTTTAATTTTTTTCTGGAAAATTAATTTGAAAGTTTTGATCTATATTTTAAATCTGTTATATTTAAAATTATCTTAAATTTGCAATTGCTTTACGGTACTTCAAGAAAAACACGTATTCAAAAGCATATTGGACAGGAGATTTTCAGTAATTTCGCTAATAAAATATCAAAATGGTCGCTCGAGACGTATTAGATGGCCAAAGAGCCTAGCAGCCTAGGTGAAGCCGGTAGCTATCTGCTTATATAATAATTGGAGGCTCTTGTATCCCAGTGAGCATGACACTGCAATTTCACACCGAGGGTCCCGAGTTCGATTCCAGGTGGGGTCATAATTAATCTACGTTATTTACTCAAGCCTGGGTGTTTTGCGATGTGTTTCGCTTCTGTAATTGGGCCTCTTGGCCTGTTGAAGCGTAAAATAATAAAGAAAAGATTTAACAGGCAAATAAAAAAAATGAGGACACGCTTTTAAACGCTTTCTTCCTACATATATTCGTTATCGAGTTTTAAAGATTAAAACAAATTTTGCTGTTGTGACGTGATTATTAATTTTAATCTAAATAATGACCAAATCATATCTAAAATGATTTAATAATGTGTAGTCATCCACTTTACGTAAATGTTGAAAGATTCAGAGCTCTAACTAGTCGGGAAATTGGAAAAAATCAATTACGAGATTCCACCACAACAAACGGACAAAGAGAGTTAAATAAAAGCTCGTAAAAATAATTCTTAATCCAACAAATCCTAAAAATGGAATCGCCTAAAAAATCCATTTCACTATCAAAACAATGTTAGTCTAGCCCTGGGCGGGCTCTTCAATCGGCAGTCGCCCCTCTCGCTCTCTCCCGCGGCTGCCGTGAGACGAATAAAGCTTGCTGTCACTTCTGTTTCACGCTCTTAAAAGCGTATCAAATTATTACGTGCGTCAAAACCTACGCGATTACTAAAATACATTTTTATTCCATTCAAAATACACACTCAATGAAAAGGAGTCGCTGAATAATGCGAGTTAAATAAATTGTTTTTATGTATATTAAAGAAAACACATTATTATTGTGAAGTTGCAATTTCAGAACAATGTCCTGTGAATTATTAAACAAATTTTTATTAATCATGTAGAAAAGACATACAAAAATCAAATTAATGAAAAAATATTTTGACTGCTGCTGGGATTCGAACCAACGGTCTTCCATTCTATACGGGGATGGCGCGTTAATCAATTTCGCTATGGCTGTTTGGTAAGTTTACGAAAATTTTCCGACCTTTTATTATTTAGTCTCTTTTTAATATATTAAAATTTTTATTCCATTTTTAAAGCAAGTATTTTTAAAGCGAATTGCTTGGGGGGAGAGAGAGAGGGAACATTGTGACAAGGGGTGAACTGAAGGGTTGTATTTCGAGGGTCTCTACGTATACTGTCGAATCTGCAAAAGTTCTTTTTTCGTTTTACTATCTTAAACCATCTAATTTAGTAAAAATTTTCGGACAATGTTAAAGAAATTAATATTTTCTTTTAAAAAAGTCATATATTAAAGGAATTTTTTTTTAACATTATCCAAAAATGCCGAGTAAATAAAATGGTTTAAGATATTTTAACGAAACTCGAATTTTTGCAGATTCGACATTATACGTACGGACCGTCGATTTGATTATTTGTTTTTATGAATTTCAAGTGTTTCTAAATTATTTTGCTTTAAAAGCAACATGCTTTTGAGTTTATAATCATGGCACAGTTTTAAGTCTCGACTAGCTTTGAGGATCTGAGACGGAAAGCTCTCAGCTAGATTGGCACCAGCTGATGTTTGAAATCAACTTAAGATATACCCAAATGAAAAATGATATTCACACGTGTTTCAAATTCAAGATGTGATATTTCGGGATCATTGTAAATCCGGTAAAAATGAATCCGTATTGGATATGGAGAACTCGCTGGCGATTTGCATAACACGAGCATTTTATTTTTATTTATTATTAATTAACGCCCAATAGGGCTTTTAGATAGGTAGAATGTACATTAACAGAATAGGTATATACTTAGTTTAGAGAAGAAAAAAAACATAATTACATGTAAACATAGTAATGACAAAGTGGGAAGAAAATACTTAGAATACAGATACAAACATATAAAGATAAATATAATATAAAGTAAAAAGCAAGAAGCATAAGAAAAACATAATAATATAGAAATTTAAAAACCAAAAAAAGTAATAATTTAGAGAGAGAAGATCTACAGCACAAGCTTTGAAAGTCATAATATAATAATAAAATATACATACAAACACAAATCAATTATTTAAGTCCAATTCGACAAATACTAGCAATCTTTCAATATACCTTTTAATATATGTTTGAATAATATACAGTTATTGGCAAAGACGTCCAGTTGCTCTTATCTGTTTGCTAGTCTAGGAAGCCTTTGCAGTGGGGAATTAAAGAAATACCTGCACGACTTCTAGTTATGCGAGACGGAACTCGCATGTTAGTTAATATGTATTTAAGTTCATATTCCCCGTTCAACAAGTCATGCTGTTTAGGTTAACTCCTCTTTATCACCTGTCCCGCGATTGGTTTAGATTCAAGTAATTTAATGAAGACATCATTTCCGCTGTGCAATGTTCAAACGGTTTGTAAACCGGTTATCGAAGAAAGCGATAATTGAATGTGCCACTATTTTAGAGATAGTTTTATCATTTCAATTTCATTCATAAATGATTCAGATACATTTATTAGTATGTGTATATAAATGTGAAATAGTATGCATTTGTGCTTTTGCTTTTCTATATATGCATGTATAGATGTATTTGTTTTCATTTCATTCCACATATTTATCTATTAAAAGAACTACAGATATAAGGAACGTATCCTAGGGCTAATTGAGTGATAATAAAAAAACTCAAGTTGCGAAATATTTGTGAATTAAATGAAGTATGTGTATTACTTTAATTTCTACTAACATAAACTTTATGATGTATACTCTTTAAGTTATTTTTGATACAGTTGCCGGCAAACTTCATGAAATTCTTTGGCTAAGTGGGGGAATGCGCAGAAGACGAAATTTGGGTCTCGTTGGTAGAAAGGTAGATGCGCAAACGTCCCCCCACTACGTCGCAGAATTTCAAGATGTTTGCCGGCTACTGTAACAGTACTTCTAATCATTTGGGTAATTAATAACTAAAGTTAATAATTAACCCAGATACCTGATAATTGACTACTGCTCTCTAAACTATAGTATTGCAAAAATAAATCAAAGTGTGTGTATTACAAAGTTTAAATTCGTATAAATTAAAATAATCATGTTGAACCATAAAGATAACTGAACATCAATCAATAATATTTAAATATGTAAGTTTTAAATTGTTTGAAATAACTACGCATTGAAAAAGGTTTTATTTCGCAACTATTGAAAATTTTCACACAAAAATATTACTATCTGATTTCTTATATTAGGTCCTTACATATGAAATTGGCGTTTTGCCGTACTGGCAAATTTGATCTCAAATATCTTCTCTTTGGTTAGGAATTCCAAATCCAAATTTATACAGCTATTTACTCATGTATTAGTGTTTTGAAAATTATAATTCATTTGTTTTTTCCTCAATTGTTTTTTTCTTTGCGTCACTCAGTTTACAAAATGAAAAACTTGAAATATCGCGTTATTTACGAGTACGAGATCCACCGTGGCACCAGTGCTGCAGAAACGGCTCGAAGGATTAATGATGTGTATGGCGACGGTGCCGCAAAAGAAAACACAGTGCGTTTTTGGTTCCAACGTTTTCGTTCTGGAAATTTCGACCTGCAGAACAAGCCCCGTGGACGGCCGGAGACCAAAGTTGATAATGAAGAATTGAAGGCTATTGTGGAAGCGGATCCATCGCAAACCAATCCGAGTTAGCTGCAGGCTGCGGTGTTAGTGATAAAACTGTTTTAATCCACTTGAAGCAAATTGGTAAGGTGAAAAAGCTTGAAAGGTGGGTACCTCACGAATTGAGTGAAGCAAATCAACAAACGCGCGTTGACTGCTGCGTTGCATTACTCAACCGGCACAATAATGAAGGGATTTTAAATCGAATCATTACCTGTGATGAAAAGTGGATCCTGTACGATAATCGGAAGCGCTCATCGCAATGGCTGAACCCTGCCGAACCAGCCAAACCATGCCCCAAGCGAAAATTGACTCCAAAAAAGTTACTTGTGAGCGTTTGGTGGACTAGTGCTGGTGTCGTTCACTACAGCTTTCTTAAATCTGGCCAGACGATTACGGCAGATGTCTATTGTCAGCAACTGCAAACCATGATGGAAAAGCTAGCTGCTAAACAACCGAGGCTGGTTAATCGCTCTAGGCCACTGCTGCTTCATGATAACGCTAGACCACACACTGCACAACAGACGGCTACCAAATTAGAGGAGCTTCAATTGGAATGTCTAAGACATCCACCGTACTCTCCGGACCTTGCCCCAACAGATTACCATTTTTTTCGAAATTTGGATAACTTCTTGCAAAGGAAAAAATTCAACTCCGATGGGGCAGTCCAAACCGCCTTCAAAGATTTTATTGATTCCCGTCCGAATGGTTTTTT
Organism: Agrypnia vestita; assembly: GCA_016648135.1. Taxonomy (NCBI): domain Eukaryota; kingdom Metazoa; phylum Arthropoda; class Insecta; order Trichoptera; family Phryganeidae; genus Agrypnia; species Agrypnia vestita. Next base: position 40,517 of record JADDOH010002212.1, read on the forward strand.
TAGTAAAGGGATCGATGATCTACCTATAAGATGGCAAAAGTGCATAGATAGCAATGGTACATACTTTGATTAAATAAATATATTATAATAATAAAAAATCGGCTTTATGTTCCTCCCGTCTAAACGTCAATTTCATATGTAAGGACCTAATATTTCATCTTTTTCGTTGATTACTACTCCAATAATCAAAAATAGACGGGACGTATTTATTTACGCTCGTATAATTACTTAATTAATCTACATTTACGACTTTTTCAATTTTAGATGAGACCTTTTGAAAGTATTCGTAAATCTACATGGCTTAATTAGTATGATATGTTGAGTGAGGGAAATCTTGAGTGGAGCATAAGGGAGTCAGTCATAAACACTTTTCATTAAAAACCCTAGACAGAAGAAGAAATTTCATTTTTATGTCTACATATGGTGCAATATCAAAAACCAACAGTTGTGCAGTTATGGTATTTAAATAATTTTAAAATAAAAGAGGTAGATCAATAGCTATTTTGTTACACAAATATGTACTGCAATGCCGGACCTCCATGTCTGGATGTTCATAAAAAAGACCTGATTATATTACATTGAAGCGATATTTATATCATCACACAAACCAGTCATTGAGATCTGGAGTTTTGTCTAAAATATAAGTTTTTGGTGAATATATTATATAAAATAAGCAGGTACTTATATTATTTAAAAATTTTTGTAGTTATTAGTTTTTTTCACACATATTTACTAATTTTTTCATCCAAAGAGTTCAAATATTAAATTAAAGCCAATATTTTCGACACAATGATAGAAATATTGACATTTGATTTTTTTTCTCAATTATAAAACTATCAAATCATTGAGCCCAAGCAAACACATTATTTTTTTATTACCTCCTACTGTATGCAGTAAGATTTATTTTTCTTTCATTTTTTATTTCTTTCTTTTACTGTTTTGTATAGAACCGGATTATTTATTCTTCCTTAATCCATACCTATTGGTGATTTTAGGAATTACCCAAACTAAACTTTTTGTAAGCTTCTATTTCTTGATATGGATTAAAGTTGCATATTTTCATGAATAACTTGGCATTTGATATGTACGCCACCAAGATTTCAGTAAAAGATTCCCGAAACAATATTTGCTCCACCGCCAGCTTTTAATCTAGTTGCATAAACCCCTTCCGACATTTCACAATACGAAACATCTTGTATTAATCCGAGGAAAAACTTTATCCTACAAAACTGCCACCGCATTGTCATGTTTACGTCAAACTTTCCTCCCAGCACCGCACTGCGCGGCAGTTTGCTCACGACTCGAAGCTTTTGTTCCGATATGCAAAGCTCGAGTTTACCTTATCGCCGTACCTGGGATATCCTGAGATCTCGTGGATGAGGGCTTCCGAGCGAAGAGCTTTAATAAGTATCCTTAAACCGCGGGGATCTTGCAAGCTTTGGAGACTTCAGGAGCTGTTGATGATAGCTTTGACCAGAATTAGTAGATTATCAAACCGAGAATCTATGGTCATATTTTCATGATAGATAGTAGAAAAAATAAGAAAAGAAAATAAGTGTATGCCAGATAAAGTCAAAATTTGTTTACGCTGGATGTTTTACAATATTTTATTATTACCTTAGGTTTCATGCATCAAATCAATGCCTGTTTATATTTGAAAATGTAAATAATTATCTCCGCTAAGCAGGAAGTTACGAGAGAATTTTTAAAAATATTAATTAAAAATATTATTGTACATGGTGTAAATATATGAAAATATGAATTTCGTTAATGAATATATTTCTTATTATTTTTAACCTTCAAATTATTCGATAGTCGTACCACGACATTAAAGTAAAATATGAAAACATTTAATGACAATTAACAGAATAACAACAGAACAAATCTCATACCTTTAGTTCCGAGTTCGAATGCTGGTGAAGTCACAATATATCTGTATTAGAAAATATAAAATTAGTATAATAAACTAAACATTTAAAACTTTTTAGTTGCTCATATTGTGGTATAATAAAATAATTTAGTTTCTTCAGCTTTGAAATGACTATTCAATAGGCTAGTTGCATGTCATTTTGGAGACAGCGCGGTGAGACGACGATGTCTTTATTTCTTAAATGTGGAAATGTCGTTATGTTAATAAAATTTGTCTAGTAAATTCTGTAAATTGTATACTTTGTTGCTCTTTAAAAGTTAGTCTTAAACTTTTGATCGTTAGAGCTCTTTGAATTTTCATGTTTCAGGAGTTTTAAGTCTTCACTTTAAAGTCGAGCGTTCCTTACAAAATGTGACACGAATAATTATGACGAAATTATGAATTCGGCCCGAGAAATTGTTCGTAAAACAATTTTGATTTTGTGCGTAGATACTTAAATTTCAGAAATAAAGTATTTCCGTAATACCCATGAGATCTTGAAACTTTGTTCGCAAATAATTTCTTTCGACTTTAAAATCAGGCAACAATATACCATGTTATTTTAAAACGTTGTACCGATTTAAAAAATAAATACGCAACCTAAGAACACATCAAACGAAAAAAAAATTAATATAATTCAATGATTTGGCAGTCACTTCGTGCTGCAATATTTAATTTTAAAATTTATATTTTATTAACGAAATTCCTTAACGCGGCTTGCGGTAGGAGCTGACTGGTAGAAATCATCACGTAAGGAAAAAGCGTTATGCCCCTTCCATGCGACTTTCTCTCTCTCTCTCTCTCTCTCTCTCTCTCTCTCTCTCTCTCTCTCTCTCTCTCTCTCTCTCTCTCTCTCTCTCTCTCTCTCTCTCTCTCTCTCTCTCTCCCTCTCTCTCTCTCTCTCTTTCTATTATATACGAGTGTGTGCGGGCGAGTATCGAGATTCGAGTAGACGAGCATCGTGCGTGACAGGTTGTATAACATCAGTACTAAACGCGTGGAAATTTGTTTTTATTTTAAATCATACATGAGATTCATTGTCTCATTATTGCAATTTGGCAATGAAGATTCGAGAAATAGAAACTATAACAAGTATGTGAAATACAAACATAGAAAAGTAAGTTAATAAAATTGTATATTTTTTCAAGTATTTTATTTTTCAAGTATTCAAGTATTTTATACTATTTATATAAGTTTAATATGATTCGAATGTTTTCTATTTACTATTTACATACATTACAGAGAGAAAATAGTGAAATCGTATTCTTAGCGTCAAAAAGAGCATCGAAAGATAAAAATAATCGAAAAAAACTTCAACGTTACGTTTTCTTACGTTACGAAAATATACAAATATAAACAATCTAGATCTCGATATCGCATTACATTCAGAATTGAAGAGAAGCTGTAAGGAACTTCGTTCCTGACGTTCCTGGGGGTTCCCCGACTGCACATGTAATTTTTAAACCTTATACCTCAACATTTGAGTTATTTTGTCAATATCCTCTCAGATATAATCAATAACTGCTCTTCTCAAAACGTGGTTATGAATAACCCAAATATTGTGTGTGTATTAAAAAGTTGAATCAAAATAAACATTTAATATAAAATAATGTAAATACATGAATAAAATATTCCTTTATTTTATAAACCTGTTCTCAGTGTAAAATATTTTGTCCTACCTTTTTATCGAGAAGTAATATTTTGACAATTTATTTCATATCCAAGGCAGGTGACAATCGTGATAGTTTATTTTATAGAAAAAAAGTACAAGTTCACGTAGGGTGGCAGATTTTGAGTTAAGCGGTGAAGGACGCTTCATTAATTGCGGCTGAGTTTGTTTATTGATATTATGTATTTATGTTTGGATGATTTCATGAGAAATCACATTAACGGTGCTTTACATAAACATTTATTTACAAAATAACTTCTTAACTATTATTTATACGTTGCATAACATGCAAAAAAAATGGATTTGACGATTAAAACTATAGTGAGAAGGCTAGGTTAGGTTAGATTAGAAGGTTAGGTTAGGGTGCGTAAGTACTTGGAGGGGAGACATTAGGTAATATTGTAACGGTCAGATTCTATAAATTTTTGTATGATAGTCTAAATATGTGCATCTTAAGCTGTTTTTTGAACTGTGGTAAATTGTCTTTTTATCTCAAATTGTTTGGAAGTTTATTTAATCCAGACACCGCGAGAGCGCGGTCACCAAAGTTGGTTTTGTGAATGAGATTTATTTCAAGTAATTGTATTGTATTTGGATGCTGAGCGAAGTCTATTATTTTCGTAAATGGAATGCAGAAGTTGCTAACATATTAGCCATGAATAATATGAGGCACAACTTACGTTCTATACTATTTGAAAATTAAAGTCAGTGAAGGTTTGAGGATGGTGTGCGATTTGCGCAAACATTGAAACATCACATTAAATGGCTCAGGGCTTACAACCTGTGTGAGCTGGCTTAAGTGATTACTTTACCACTTAAGCCAGCTCATATAGGTTGTAAGCCCTGAACCATCGTTTAAGAGGCATCCACTTTTCTCATATACAAATAGCTTCGTCTCTGTGAGACTCCTATAATTTA